>JAAMXJ010000120.1:0-40931 GCA_019693375.1 Asterochloris erici | reverse complement strand
TGAGTGCCACAATACACTGCACTACATTGACAAGGCTCTGGTGCGCACTTCAAAAAGGGATTTTCGCTGATCTGTGCAGACCACTCCAGAGGGCTGGACAGAAGTGGGGGGCCTGACCGCCCACTACGCCTGGTACTTGGGAGCTGCCTTCAGCCTCCTACCCATCACCAGGGCGTTGCTGTACCTGCTGGCCAGTCAGGCCTTCTGCGGCTTCTTGCTCAGCATCGTCTTTGTGCAAAGCCACAATGGCATGGAGGCAAGCTGTCTGGCTTGCGCCAAGCGCACCAGTTGTGTTCTGGTGCTGACTGTTTGTGTCCTGCCTGTGGTGGATCAGACACCTAGGCCGCAGGCCTTTCTCTTGGCACTGGAGGTGCTGGCTGCCACTATCAATGGCTTGTTGCTGTCTCATGGTGCTCAATGCCATCACTTCTGCAAAGGGGCAACTGTGCTGCTGTCGACAGGAGATTCCGACACTCTGGTTTCCTCTGCTGTGCAGGTTTATAGCACCGACAAGGACTTTGTCACTGCACAGATTGTGTCCACCAGGGACATCTCAAGTGGCCTGTTTGAGGACTGGTTCACAGGCGGCCTCAACTATCAGATAGAGCACCATCTGTTCCCCAGCCTCCCCCGCCACAACTTAGGCAGAGTGCAGAAGGACGTACAGGCACTGTGTGAGAAGCATGCACTACTTTATGAGAGCTGCAGCATAGCTGAGGGCACACGTCGAGTTCTGAAACGACTGGCTGAGGTAGCTGAGCAAGCATAGCCCCTACAATCTGTCCGTCCAGAGACATCCCATTCTTTGCACAATTGTGTCAACAGAACTGTGCATTCATGTGGCACAAAGCAAAAGCTCAATGACCGCGCTGACTGAAGCATGGGCATGCAACTCAGCCAGTTACTTGACCTTCATGGACCCACTTCTTTCAGGCGCATAAGTTGAGTAGTCTTGACGTGGTAGCTGTAGGACTGAAGACCCGAGTCAATGCAAACAGCATGATAGATGCCTGCTGCCAGACAGAAACAATGATGCTGCACATATCAGGGCTCTGCAAGGATTTCTGCAGAGTTGCCCTCATAGTCCTCCGACGGAGGCTGAGACCGTCCGCCAAGGTGCTTTGCCAGAAATGCCTCCACATGAGAATAGAAGTGCAGCCTGTTGGGTGGCCTTGCAAAGCCATGCCCCTCGTCCAAGTAGCGGATGTAGCCCACGGGCAACCCCTTGGCCTGCAAGGCGGTGGCAGCAGGATGAATGCAAGGTGCCAGGATGTGCGCATGGCACTGCCAGCAATCCAACATGCATCGTGCAAAAGCACACTGGTGGTCATTGCAGTCTGCCAGAGGGGCACATGCAGCCCCAAATACAGCATCTTGGCTGGCAGCAGCAAGACAGTGCATGAGATGGATGCGACATCTCCTTGCAGGGCGCTGAATGCAAGCCCAGACTCAGTCGGCCACCTTGCAGCCGCAAGAGGTGTACAAAATGGCTAGGGCTCTATGCTCCAAATAGGGCTGGACTGCATGCTCAGACACACCCACTTGCCCAGCAGCAGTGGACCACACGCTGCCATCTGCCACAAATCGCACGAACTACAGACGCCACTTGCCCCACCTTCATTGCCTCAAAAATCTGGTCCGCTTCTGCCTGCTTGACGCGAGGGTCGTTGCTGCCCTGCCCAATCAGCAGAGGCTTGCAGATCTTGTCAGCGTGGAAGAGTGGTGAGATGCGACGATTGAGCTCTGCAGCCAGTGGATCATAAACACCATGAGCACATGCACAAACAGCAGGAACACATATGTTGCTCTGCGCCATGCGCCAAGCTGCTGGTACGTGAAGACAAAGATGGTTCCAGCACAGGAAACTCTAGTTCATTGCCACAAGCAGCAGATGGCCATAATCAGTCTGGTTCTGGCTCAGCACAAGGCAGCAGGGGAGCCTTGATGTGGGCACCCTGCCCTTATGCATGGCAAGCATGACATAAAAGAAGTCACTGCGGCCGCTGCACCGCTCACCCTCATCGTTCTCCACATCTCCAACCCGTTCCACCAGCTGAGTCTTCATGGGAGCCCAGTAGGGCGGGATGCTCTGCACACGTCATCACAGGGGTCGGCGTCGTGTCGGTCATGTGCTTGAGGCAGCTTGGAGAGCTTGAACAGCTGTTGTTGCCTCAAAGGCACAGAGCTTGCAGAGCAGAGCATGAGCAACCCACTAGCAAGTCCTGGGTGCACGGCTACACAGAAGCAATGGGGGGCACCACAAGGAGCACAAGGCCCACCTTGAAGAGCGTCAGGATGTTTGAGGGTCCCACTACGTCCACACCACAGCAGTACAGGTCTGGTGTGAAGGTCAGCCCAGCCAGGGTAGCATAGCCACCTGCAGACAGGTAGGGACCCATGCCGTGGACATAGCAACCGGGACTGCAACTGAGGCTTTGATGACGACCAAGGGACTACAATGAAAACCCTGTTACAGACAGCAAGGCTCCTGCTGCCATGGATGCAGCAATCGGGGACCTGTATGGGGCAAGTGTACAGCCATCCACACATTGCAAGGCTGTGCTTCTGCACTGAGGTGCGCAGAGATTGCTCACCATAGCTGCCGCCGTAGATGGCCACCCGAGCTGGGTCTGCAATCTTGTTCTCAATGGCCCATGCCACTGCATCTGTCAGGTCATGCTGCAGCCAGAACAGGGAGACGCTTGAGCTGCAGTCCACACGAGGGCAAGCGCAGCAGGCAGCAAGCTCAGCAGGCATGAGACTGAAGCCAGCAGGCACCAATCAGTCACCTGCATGGTCCCCACCCCCCACTGCTTGTCGCCCTTGTGCAGGAAAGACTTGCCAAAGCCAGTACTGCCCCGGAAGTTGACCTGCAGGCGTGGGGTGGCCGCGTCAGACTGACATCTGGTGCCTACAGCTTGTAGAGTGCAGGCGGGGTGCCATGTGGCAGTGCCGCACCTGAAGCACTGCGTAGCCGCGATTGCAGAACCACTGGACATCAGGCCTGCAGAGCGCCAAGGGAGGCGTTGTCACAAGACCATCACCTGCTTTGCAAGCCGGCTCTGCCAGACGATCATGTGGTCAGCACTGCCGTGCAGGAGTCACGCAAGCCCTTCTTAGGTGCCTGCCGCCCTTCTGAGGGGCAGCACAAGCTGACCTGCTGGCCACTCACCTAAATCCTGCAAAGTCCCTCGCCCAGGGGCCCCCATGCACATTCAGGACAAGGGGCAAGCTCCTGGGCTCCACACCTGCAGCAATGGGCGCTGAGTTGTGGGCAGGCAGCTACATGCATCTATCTGCCCATGCGCATGAGTGCAGCACATTGAGCCATCAGCCGACAGACCAGGTGGAGCAGGCAGCCCATGAACCAAACATGCAAGCAATGCAGCGGCTTCCAGATATGTTGTGCCACCTTCAAGAATGATCACTTGCCTACTGGAAGTGAGAGGTAGGCTGGCAGCTCTAGGCCATCTCTGGCTGTGATGACAACACCCTCCATGGGGCTCAGGTCATACCTCATGATGGCAGGCTGCGAGACAAAGAGGAACCTGTATTTCTTGGTATCCCTGCAATATGGAAGCGACATGGGTGCAGGGACTGGCAGACCTGGTGCTGCAAGACATGCTGAGGGCCTGGGGCGGCGCACATGCTGGTCTTGTGCTGGCTTGCAGCTCCAATCGAAGGAATCCGGGCTCTGATGAGAGCTAAGCAGGGCTGTAGGCTGGGTCCCAGGACCAGCACAGCTTGTCAAGAAGCAGCAGAGTTGCCAGATCAGAAGGGGCAGCAAGCACGGCGCAGGCTAAGCAGGACAGACGCCTGGAACTCGAGGTTACAAAGCAGAGCTGCAGCCCAAGCTCAGCACATAGCAAGAGCTGGTCCCCACAAAGGCACCGACGCCAGTACGTAATGCGCAAGGGGCCAGGCAAAGCAGTCAGGCTTGCGGGTTGACAGGTGGCCCCTAGACACAAAAAGCAACAGCAATTCACCAGCAAGTGACGGCCGGCTCACTTGTTGTACATGTGCCCCCAGATACACAAAGCAACCACCAGCAGCTGACAGTGGCTCACCTGTTGTACAGGTAGCTGGTGCTGGGCAAATCGCTCTTTGTGAAGGTGACAATCCAGATTCGCTCGTCGCTGCTGGTGCTCACGACACTGAAGTCCTCGCTGTCTTCAATCTCGGCCACCTGCGCCAGGCATGACAACAGCATATGTCAGTTCCAGTGCCAGGACCTTGGGGCCTGAAGGCACGGCACACTGCGCAGGCCATGCTTTCGGATCCTCACCTGGCCTCAGCTCGGATGCAGCAGGTTTCAAGCTGGGCTGGAGAGCTTCCTCAGCCTGCGCTGAGGTCTGGCCTGATTTCACAGCCGCATCAGGCAATGTGCAGGCCATGAGCCAGGCTGGCCTGGGCTCAACACACATGGCCACGACTTGGAGGTTGTCACCTGGTCTAAGCGTCAGGACAGAGCAGGTGACAGCATACAGGCCAAGGCTCAGTTGCTCCTTCACAGTCCAGGCTCAGGTGCAGCTCCTGTCAGGCACAAGGGCTCGCCCACTTCCTGTGGCTGCTGCTGCTGCTGCTGTACCATGGCTCAGAGTATGCGAAGAGCAGCCCTTGAGAGGTGCAGCATGGCACCTGGCTCCAACGCTGCCCGCAGTGGCAGACACACCTGCTGGAAGTCGCCCGCCACTCCCTGGTCCAGGATCTGCCACTCCCGCCGCAGATAGGTGTAGCTGACGGCCTCCACCTCCCTGCAGGGCCACTCAGCCTGTCAGCAGCAGTCAGGAGCCGTGAGGTAGGCTGAGGCAGAGCACATGGGCAGCAACCTGCACAGGGCACGCTCCCCCTGCACGTGAGACTTGAATGACGTGCAGAGGAATGCACGGCACCACTACACCTGGCCTACCAGCAGCAGAGGCAAAGCAAAGAGGCGCGCGACAGCAGCATGTGCGGAGCCCAGGTCAGGACAGGAGCCAGGTTTTGCTCATGGAAGCAAGGCTGTCATGGCCTGCTGTGTACCTTGTGTTGTCGCTCATCATGACATTGCCAACATCAACCTGCAGCAAAATGGTCAGCTCAGCGTTGATTGATTTGAGGGTGGCTCGTGAGGTTCAACATGAAAGCTCCAGGCAGCTCCCACCTTGTCGTTGTAGCTGACAACCTCCTGCTCCTCCCCAGTGGCAGCATCGATCTGCATGCAGGAGGGGAGGACATTGCCAGCGAAGGACAAGGCAAGCGCAGGTCGCACTTGCATCAGTGCCTGGACTGCCAGGCTGCCCCTCTGCACACAGCTGTCTGATGCCATGCCCAGCAGGCTGGTACAGCAGGCACGGCTTGGCACACACGTACCCCTAGGGTCTGCGCCCCTGCATGCAGCCCCACACTGCCATGCCCAGAAGGCTGCAACACCAGCACGCCAAGGCGGGCAGGCGCCCCAGCTGTGGGCTACACACCACAGCAGACCAGAGCAGGCACGCCCTGGTGGGCAGGCACCACCAGCGCACCTTCACGAGCCGTGTGGTGTCGTAGCCCAGGCTGGACTCGGCAAACAGGCTCTTTCCGTCCTTGGTGAAGGCTGTGGGGCCACCGTTCTCCTCTTGGGGCCAGGTGATGATGGGCTTCCACTCGCTGCAGCCACAGTGCACACACGTCAGGCTGTGATCCCTCTTGCCAGTCAGGCAACCACCTGCTGCTGCTGCTGCAGGCGTGCACACAGGACTGGGTGGGGTCTGCATGGCTGAGGCACGTGATGGCTGGGCCTGAGATGCTGTAGCTGGAGCACAGCAGTCCAGACCTTCGTGCTTCCCCACAAGTGCCCACACAGCAAGTAATGCCTGTGGCGGTTCAGCAGCAAGCAATCCACCGGCGGCCAGCTGCTTGTCAGACCGCTGGACGAGCCACCAAGCAGCCGTGGTTGCTGGCGGGCACGCATGCACCACAGACAGCCGTGCGCCACAGCAGCTCTGCAATGTGAGATGCCAGCCCTCACCTGTCCTTGTCTGCACGGGTGCGCAGTGTGGTTGAACCATCAGCAGGGTTCATTGCCACTGCGCCTCTGATGTTGAAGGAAGCATCTGCAGCACAGCAAGTGACCACAGTCCCAGGCAGTGAGCGGTGCTGAGCAAGCCGTCAGCTAGAGACACATCGCGTGTCACTGCAATGCAAGAAGACGCTGCACCAAGGCAGGCCGCAGGTCTGGTCACAGGCATCGGCGCAGAGCACCGGAGGCAGGCACCTGTGAGCCATCCCAGGACGTCGCCAGGGTTCTCTGTGTCCAGGTGCAGGTCGCCAGAGGCCAGGTCCACTCGGAACATGTCAAAGCACTGGGGGTCCCGCCTGTTGAGCGCCACCATGACCTGCACAGTGCCGGACCCTGGCCTGGGTGTGGTGCCGGACCCTGGCATAGGCCAGAAGGGCAGCTGGGTTGCTCATGGTGCATGGCAACCACCAGTGCACGGCCAAGCATGACCCATGCAGCTCAGACAGCAAGCCTGCGATGTGGTGGGCCAGATGTGCTATTTTGCTGTTCCTGAACAACACAGTCGGGCGCCGCACAGCAGATCAGCGATCATGTGTAAGTTGACTACAGGCCCCTGAGCATGGGCTGCAGGGGCAGACGGCCTGCTTGGCGTGCACAAGCCCAGCCTGACTCAGAGATGCCCCAGCCTGGGCGCAGGCCTTGGCTTTTGAGGGGTTAGGAGGGGGCTGCTTGCTGTGCATCCACAGCACACTCTCCAGAGCGGGCTTTCCCTGAACACTGCGAAGAAGAGTCAGCCAGCAGGGCTGTCTCTGGCCAAGAGGAGAGTGTCGTACTTCAAGAGCTCACCTGATGAGGAAAGTGCTTGTCTGTGGTCAAGTTCTGGGCCCTCACTCCCTCAAAGGCGGTCAGATCACGCGGCTTGGACCCATCCAGAGCCTGAGCCCAGAGGTGAAAGTTCTCATCGCCGCCTTTAGTGCAGAAGGGGAGCATTGACATGCAGAAGCTTGCCGTGAGTGCTGCTTTGCGTGCCGGCACAGAGCATGGGCCCTGGCATGGACCATGAGTCAGAGGCTGTGCCCCTGAGCAGCTCCCCCCTCACCTGTGTCTTGAAGGTACAGTATGTACTTCCCATCTTCAGACCAGCTATACTGCCTGCGCAGGGAGAAGAAGCCATGTCACAGCCCGACAGGCTTGAGTCGCATCATATCACAAGCATGGCCACTTCATGCAGAAGCAATGCGCGCCTGTTCAGACTCCAACAGGGCCGTCGCGGGCAACTGCTGACAGGTGGTCAGGCACTCGAAGTGCGGCGGCAGCAGCAATCGAGCAAGAGCTGCTTGATTTGGAGGCAACCCCGGTCGTCAACCTGCCTGATGCCTCGCAGAGCATCGCAGGTGACCATTCTGGCTTCCTCATTGGGGCCCTCTGCTGGCTGCACCCAGACGTTTAGCACATCCTTGTCCTTGGAGGGAGCTAGGTAGGACAGCATCTGGGCATCAGGTGAGATCTGCAGGCAGGTCCAGGGAGGTACAGCATTGCTCACATTTGTCGAGCAAGTAGATTGGCTCAACCTTGACTGAAAAGGCTGCACCTGCTCGAAATGCATTTTGCCAAAGGGGGCCAGCTGGGCTTCCTGACCTGAGGAGAGGTCTTTTCAGGGTTGCCAAACAGGACCTTGAGCGGCACCAGCTCCGGCAGGCTTGCCTGCAGTCGTGAGATGGTACATCAACCATGTTAGCTGAACAGCCCGTGCCCAATCTGGTCCTTACAAGCATTCCTTGAAGACCGTGGCTCAAGAAGAGTGGCAGACACCGTGAGCTTACCTCTTGCTGAGCACCAGCCACTGCACGAGCACTCAAGGACCTGATTGTTGCAGTCACGGGCTGTCTGAGGCTGTACTGAACCCCAGTGCCGTCACCCCTGCCCTGGAAAGCAGGAGAACCCATTCTCTGGGCCAACGCTTGCAGCGATCTGGCACCAGCCAAGCTGTTTCTGATCCTGAAGTGGCAGCTCAGAGATCTCAGGGCAGTGACCATGGAAGGTGCAACTGTATACAGAACTTGACCTGCTGGTCAACATAGAGGTCAAGGACATTTGGTTGCGACAGCTGCTGTGGTGGAGGGCGTCATTGAGATTGCCAGTCATGCCCCCCATGGCTGCACCCTTGTGCCAAAGTTGTGCGTGCAGCCGGCCACACCGTATCCTCAGATGTGCAGCGGCACCACCTTCGAGCAGAGATGGACAGAGGTGTTCTGCAAAGGCAGGCAGGCGGTCTGTGTTTGCCTGTAACAGTGCACCAGGAAGCTCCCCTCACCAGGAGCAGGCAGGCACTGATCCTTCTTCAGGAGATGATGCCAACAGCCTCAAGTCAGGTAGCACAGGAGAAGCTGCTTTGCCTGCCACAGGGGGCTTAGCTTATGACCAGTCTAAGAACTGTGCAGAGCCAGCTGGCCCTGGCCCTGGCAGCAGCGGGCGCACCTTAGCGGGAGCGGCAATCGGCTTTGGGGCAGCAGTGTTTCTTTTCACAAGACTGGCAGGAGGGGGTCCCAGTTGGGCGGCCTTTGAGCGGGCAGCCACGCCCATCGACATTGCGCTGAGCAATGGCAAGCCCACAGTGGTGGAGCTGTATGCCACCTGGTGTGAGGTCTGCAGAGAGCTCCTGCCTGACACATACGAGGTGAGAAGCACCACCACTCACAGGATGTCCATGGCCACAAAACTGAGCAGTGCTTGTGCTCTAGGCCGACTGACTGCTGCTTGGCAGGGGCGATCGCTGGGCAGCAGTGCTCAAGCCCTGCAGCCTGAGTGCTATTTCTGGCCAATGCTCTGGAAGTGTCTGACGCCTTCGATGCAGACAGCAGCTTTCAACAGCTGCAGTTCAACTGCTGCAGGTTGAACAGCAGTATAAGGATAAAGTCAACTTTGTTGCTCTGAACATCGATAATGCCAAGTGGACGCCAGAGGTGATACAGTATGGCGTCAGGGGCATCCCTCACTATGTGTTCCTGGACAGTGAAGGGAGGCAGCAGGCAGCTGCTGTGGGGAGGCTTCCTCGTGAGGTTAGTCTTCGATTAGCTTCCTCAGGTGCACTTCCATACAAAGGCTGCTGCATGTGCTGTTGCAGTCTCTGCTCCAGCTGTTCAAACAATGTGCTCGCCCTGACAATTTGTGACTGTTTCGCAACATAGCACACTACAGCAGGGGCTGCTTGACCCCATCCCCTGCGCAGGTGCTGGAAGGCAACACTCAGGCTCTGGCTCAGGGCAAGCCCCTCCCCTTCTCAAGGGCACGTGGTGCAACCTCCTCCCTAGACCAGAAGAGCGCTTCACCAC
This sequence comes from Asterochloris erici, assembly GCA_019693375.1. Classification (NCBI taxonomy): domain Eukaryota; kingdom Viridiplantae; phylum Chlorophyta; class Trebouxiophyceae; order Trebouxiales; family Trebouxiaceae; genus Asterochloris; species Asterochloris erici. The sequence goes on along the minus strand of JAAMXJ010000120.1, from coordinate 31,616 downwards.
GCTCAACTCAGCCACGTGATCATGCATGATTGCCAGTGATTCAGGCGTCACTGATGCGACCGCCAGCACAATGCAATTCAAGCCTAAGTCACAGTTTATTCCATATGCTGTCTCAAAAAGGGGTGTGGATGCCCATTTCTGCCGGCGCCATGCTGGATTCTGTTTTGTGCATTCAAAACACTGCTCAATGCGAAAAGGCTTACGGCTGATGTGCCATACAGCGCTGCCAGGAAGGCCAGAACAGCTGAAATGGCCCCCAAAAGGCTGAGGAAGAAAAAGCCCAAGCCTGAAAGCTGCAGCACATGACAAAGAGGCTTTCAGCAATGTAATAAGCTGCTGGCTGCTGGAGCTTGGCATTCGAAGATGAGAGCAGTGCCTCAGCAGGAAGAGCAGAGGCTCACCAGGCCGGCCTGGTACTCAATGATGAGGCTGGGCACACGCACAGCGTAGACAAACACGCTGGTGACCATGCCAATTGTAAAGTTTATGAGTGTGGTGATAAGGCCTTGCAACAAGAGGCCCAGGGCATTGCGCTCTCGTGAGCCCAGGCAGAGCATGACCAGATCCCAGAGACTCTGTCGCCTCCCAAACACTTTGCCGGCCTCAAAGCTGCGCCTGCAGGAAGGAATTCCGCTACTGGATAGCTGTGCAGCACACATGCTGCAGTCAGCCTCCTTTTGATGCATGGCATGCACACTGCAGCAGGAGGGTCCCCCAGGCAGCACGGTTCAGGATTTTGTGCTACCGCATGGCAAGTGCAGCCCCATTGCGCTGTCAAGGCAATTCAAGTGTAGCCCACTGGCTACAGGGAGGAGGGTGCTGCAGCCTCACCAGAACATGCGGCGCGTTTCGCCCACTCCAGCATCTGACCACAGCCCCAGGCTGGCCTTGGCACTGCTGACGAGCCTGTCCCTGTCCCTGTTCATTGAATCTACCACCATCTGGCGCTCCTGCTGCACTGCCATTCGCTGATATACAGTCTGCCGGTGCTCAGCCCTGAACCGCCAGAACCACACCTGCAGGCAGCGACCTGGTGGCAGTAAGGCTCCGGGCAGATCCACACCATCGACGGCCAGAGCAGATGTGGATGGGGCACTGGACGTGTTGAAAGTTGATCCACCTTGGCTTCCTCTGTGTCCCAGTACGCCTCAGATAATAGGTCTTCTGCCACCTTTCTGGCAGCGACATCTCCCTCTGCCTGCAAGCCGATCACCATGGACTTGAGCTGGCCTGCCTGCTGGACTGCAGACAGCAGATGTTGTGCTTTGGGCATGGCAGAGGCAGCCAGCCATGGCTTCGGCAGCCTTACCTGCTTCAGGAGACCCTCGAATCTTTCAAGCTTCTCAGGCGTGACTGCTGATGGAGCTGGTGACAGGAACACGAGGAACAGCCCAAAGAGCCAGAGCAGCAGCCCTGCCGTGAGGCGGGGCTGCTTGTGGGGCCTGAAAACGAGGGAGTGTCAATCCAGGGACTTTTGTCTGCTTCTTGTGGTTTCCAGCACTGTCTGCAACCTAAAGCTGTCACCTGTACTGAGACAGTACATGGAGGAGGCCTCTGTGCTGGCTCCGCCCAGTAGGGGGTGCTGAAAGGCCAACAGAGACGGAGGTTCCCTCCATGGAGGAGGATTCTGCCTGAAGCTGTTGAGTCAAAGTTAATGGGGTTGACCTGCCCTTGTTGAGCAATCCGCGCATGGCCTGCACTGCAGGACACAGGTCATGCGGCATGCCACCAGTCTCTCCAGACTTTATGGACGCAGTGCCTGGGCCCAGCTCGATCTGCCCTGCGACCCTGCTGCAGCCTTCTGCTGCATGCAATCAGCAAGCTTTGCAAAGCAGGCCCCTATTAAGCCCAAGCTGGCCCAATCAAAGGCCTCACAGAAAGCCACTGAAACAAAAGCAGCAAGCAAGGCTGGCAGGGATTCCTCAGCTGCCGTCGCAAATCAGAGAGTCAAGCTCATGCTGGATGCGCTGATGCCTCAGGAGCGCCCCAGACCACAGCGCAGTGCTAAGGATCTGGCTGACGCTGCAGAAAGGGCGCGCAACTTCAGCAGGCTCAAGATGCAGCAGCACAGGCGAGTACTGCAGCTTGTTGCCCTCGAGCACAGCACGTCTTGCTGCCTGTCCAGGTGCGCTGCCTGCTTGACTCCCAATGACCTGGCGCACCACATTGCGCCGGCACCAACGCCTTGTCTGCTGGACGCTTGACACAGCGGTGGCGCACATGGCCTGCCCCTGCGCATTGCCTGGTTGATGCCGCACCCGCGAGACTTGGCACAGCTGGTCAGCTGCCTTGCTCAAGGTTCACATTTTGCTCCCTGCTCGGCTGCCCTGATCCATGAAGTGGCAGGCGGTCTGTGAGCTGCTAGGCTCTCGGCGCTAGCAGCTGCCCTCCTGACTGCTCACCTACATGCATGGAGTGGCAGCCAGGGCAAGGCTCAAGCGAGGTGTCTTTTGGCAGGACTCTGCTCACAGCACTTTGTGCAGAGTGTGGCTGCTCGACATGTCCTCAAGACGAATGCTTAGCTGTCTGGCACTTGGGGCATTGCCGTCCCTTAGGGCGGGCAAAATGCTTGCTCAATGGTTGATGATGCAGGTGAATGATAGCTGGCCCTCACCATCAGTCTGATGCTTGGGGATCTGGCCATGGAAACGCAACACTACCAGGGCGTCCCACATTATTGCCCACTATCTTCCAGTGTGCAGGAGTGACTGCTGGAGCTGTCCACAGATTGAAAGTCAGGGATGTTGCCACAGAGGCCACCAGCAGCCTTTCTCACCTTTCACTGGCTCCTCTGATGCAGGGAGTGGCAGCTAGACCTGACTACAAAGATGAGGCTAAGGGATCTGGCCATTGAGGCCTTGCCATCGCCAGAGCTGCAGGCGGCAGCCTGCCTGCCAGACTGGTCGCACTTCCCACTCAATAGGCAGATGTATTATGACAGCCCACCAGTCGAGGAGTCCCAGGAGGAGCAGCAGCAGCAGCAGCCCAGCCAGCAGCAGAAAGCTCGGCGGAAGATTTTGGGAACCAAGGCACAGCTGAAATGACCCTCAGCTGTGACACTGCCCAGATGTTTTGCTTTATGGCGGCTACAAGCTGCCTGTCGCCCTGATAAAGACCTGGCCCTGTCAATCTGTCCCTTTTGAGCTTTATGCTTGTCCTCAAAGCAGAAGCATTTCATTTGCGTGTTCCAGTGAAACCAGGCATGTTGAACCTGTAGTTCTCAAGTATAAGATCCTTGTTCACCAGCCTTGGCTGCATGCCTTGGGTCTGCAGCAGCAAGTCTGATGCTTCAGCAACTTTGCACTTGTGCACAGTGCTGAGGACTCCTCCAAAGTGTTGGGAGCTGCCTCATAGGTATCCCACCTGGGAGGCGTGTCTGTCGATGTGGCCTGTGTAGCCTGGCATGAAGGGTGAGCACTTGCCTTGGGACATACCAACCTGCAATGCAGTGATGCACTTCAGCAGGTGGTGGCACAATCAAGGCAGAGGTGCTAAGGCGGGGCACCTGAGACTGCTGGTCTGCCGCGCTCCTGTCAAAGGGCGAGCTGTACTGCATCAGGCTGCTGGGCGGTAAGCTGCGCATAGGAGAGTCTGCGTGCTGTCCTGTCCAGCTGGCCTGCTTGGCGCCTGCAGGGCTGCGCTGGCACAGGGCCTGGTACGTGCTCTGCATAAGTGGCTGCGCAGCCCCAGGCAGCTCTGGGCCTGCGATCAGCGGCTGCTCTGCAGGCTGCAGCTGCCTGCGCGCCAGGTGAGGTGCCATGGGCTGCTCCTCAAGAGGCGTAAGGCCTTGCCCCAGGCTGGACTGGGGGTTGAAGTGCTTGCGCCGCGAGGAGGGGATGTCATTCCACTGCATGGCTGCCTCCAGGCTGGGTTTACTGCAGACGCTGGGGATTCAGGGGTCCGTTCATGCATGTGGGGAGCTTTGGTCAACCGAAAGAGGACCCACCTATATGCAACTGGGCAATGGCGAAGGCAACAAACGGAGTCCACGTTGCCAGTTGCTGCCTGACAAGCTTCGACAAAAATGGGATACAGGAATGACGACCTCGAGGGTCGAGGGCAGAGGCCTCAACGGTTTCTCCTCAACTGCCGTTAGCCAAGCAATCTGACAATCCAGCATTGTCGAGCGTCTGCCTCATCGCCAGCGGAGCCCATTTGAGTGACCGCAGACGCCACCCCTGACGGTTGCACCTTCTCGGCACCATCTGGCAATCACCTGCACCTCCCTGCACCTTCTGGGAGCCCACCAGGGCAACCAGATCAGCAGCAGTTCAGAGCAGCTGCCAGCAACGCAGCAAGCGGCTACCATGATGGTGGCACCTGCTCAATGCTGCCTGCCCCAGCACCTGGCTGGCCCCAGCCCAATGGTGGTGGACAAACAGCCGATGGACGACAGTGAGGTGGCACGCGAGACCCCTGAGGCTCAGGCTGCCCCGTCCAGCAGTGGGAGCGATGCAGGCAAGCCTGCCTGGCTGACTCCCGGTGCACCTCTGCTGCAGCAGCTGCAAAGCAATCACCTTCTGCCTACAAATGCGCAGGAGCGCTCCACCAGACCGGCGCAATGCTGTGCCACTGCATTGCCACTGCCTTCTCATCTGTGCTGCTGCGCCGCAGGGCCTGCAGCCAGGGTGGATGAGAGCGAGGACCCTGTGATGGCCATGCCACAGCCCCTGTTGCCAAAGCATACAGTGGTCAAGGTCATAGGCAATGCGCGCACCAAACAGAGCCTGGTGGGGCTGACAGGGCGCGTCAAGAAGGCAGTTGGCCTGGGGGGATGGCACCATGGTGAGCGCGCTAGCTTGCACTGCAATATCTTTGCCTGCCTGTACTTCCTGCAGCTGCTGGCCTGGGTGCTGATGTGGCTGATGTGGCTGGCTTGTGCACCCCTGGCAGCAACTGATGTGCCAGGCCAATCTGAGGGGGCTGGCTTTGCGCCTGGGTGGGCAGCCTGCATTGCCTGCTGCAGTGCCTGCAGCCAGATCACAGCACATGCGTCCATGTGCTGACCTGGTTTTCTGACACCTGCTGCTGCAGTCCTCCTGGAGAATGGCGAGGAGTGCAGGCTGCAGCGCAACGCCCTGGTGGTCCTGGAGCACCCCACTGGCAATGAGACGGTGAACAGCCCTGCTGTGCTGCGCTCAACATGCCCATGCCCAGGGTTCCTGAACCCTTCCCCGCTCGAATTTTCGTGATCTACAGAGTTAGGTCTGCCATCTGACGGCTGCTTGACGTGCCTGCAGGACTTCTCGGATGATGAGCAAGACACAAACGTCACAGAGCAAGCAGGTGAGCAGCTGTCAAGCCATGCGTACCGTTCAATGCAGCAGTTCAAGTGTTCATGTGCTTGAGGTTGTAGTCTGCAGTCCTTCATTCTCCGTCAAGCGGCCTTGTTCTGATCCCAAGCAACAGGTGGCATGCGTAATCAGCCAGCTGCAAATGGAGGCGTGTGCGCGTGAGCAGCTGACTTGATGCTACGCTGCTGCAGAGCTGCTGCCACGTGTCCGTGTGAGAAGGCCCCCAAAGATGTTGGATGACTCTGCTGATGGTCCCATGAACACACGCAGGCCAGGGTGGAGGCAGTCAGGCATCTACCAGCCGGTCAGTGCCTGCAGCCTGCATGTCTGCTGCAGCTGTGCATCATCTGTGGCAAATCATCTGAGCCCCTGCTGAGTGCACCTGCTGCGTCGCTGCAGCGTCTGCCGAAGACAGTTGCTCAATGCCGGCAACCCTGTATGTCTGCCAGCAGCTTGACTTTCATTGCTGCCAGTGCTGCATTGCTCACAAAGCTGCCTCACCTGCACTCAACTGAGTACCTGCTGTGATGCTCATCTGCAGCCCTGGTCTTAGTGATATCCCTGCAACGCATTTACACCTCTGCATGCAGCGCATCAATTTCAATAAGCTGGACTCCACAGCCCTCAAGCGGTATAGGCACCACTACCAGCTGCCAGAGCTTCCCTCTGATGTGTCCAAGGAGGATCTGGCAGACATGGTGCACAAGCACTTCTCTACACAGGTCAGTACTCATGTCTCGGCTGCCTGGTGACCTGGAATTTGCATTGAGGTGCTGACATGTCGTGCCTTCTCTGAGGCATGTGTGGATGTCTGCTCCTGAAGGGTGGCCTGGCAACCATTTCACCAGCAGCACACAGGCCATGCTGCTTTCTGGCTACATTCTTGCTGGATATCCAACCTCATATGCTGAGTGCTTGCTTGCCTCCTGCTGTGCTTTTCAGCTGCATGTTCAGGAGCCTGCCACAGTCTCTGCGCCGTCCCCTGACCTCCTCTCCGTTCCTGTGCTCCAGTCTCCGCCGGACGAGAACACCTGCATCACAATGTTCATGGTGGCAGCCTGGAAGGCAGCACGGCAGCGGTCACAGCGACGCGAGTGAGAGTCCTGGACAGAAATTGGCCCAATTCATCACACACATATGAGCCCCCCACCCATGCTGCATGCCTGTACCACCATCATCTGCCTGTCAGCAGAGCAGGGCCATGCTCTGATGCTCCATGTTTTGCGACCCCCCCCCCAGCTGCTCCCCTCATTCCAGCTGAGCCCATTCTGCACTGGCTAGCCTGAAGATTCTCCCGTCTGATCACTCTGTGCAGCTTTTGATGCTAATGCATGTACAACCCATTGATTCTCTCACCACTCAAGCATGCTGGAACTCAATGCTGTGGTCTGTTGACGCGGAGCAACTGCCCATCTGCAGGCTGCCCTCTGGTAGATTGAACTTTGTTGGCAGCTGTCCTTGCTTGTGTGTAACATTCATTGACATGTTATTTAATCAAAGTAGCAAAGTTCAACTTACAAGCACTTCAATGGGGGACAAGACGTCAAGGAGCTTGCCGTCAGCCTGGTCTACACAGGCTATGCCAGCAATGCGCTGGCTGCCTTGAGACACAGCCACAAAGGTGAGCTGCACATCAGCTGAACCCTTGGGGTCCAGCTGCTGCACCTCAACATTTTCAAGGCCGCAGCAGACAATGTCGCTGTTGGTCGCCACTGCTGCTGCAGCAGGTGACGTGGCAGCTGCAGGGCACGCTGCACATTTCTCAGTACCCAAGCAGCGGCCATCTCTGCGCAGCACCTCCTGGTGCGCCACAGGCCAGGTGTGCAGCATTGCCCAAGCAGAGCAACTTTTCTGCCTGGCAGACATGCTCACCTGCTGAGGGGCTCAGAGTTACATGCAGGGGCCCCAACGGCCTGTCCACTTGGTTTCTGAGTTTCAGCTGCACTGTGAAGGGGCGCTCCAGAACCACCTCAGCTGGAGCAGCCACCAACACAAGTTCAGCCTCCTGCACAGCCATAGTTTGCGTCAAGGAATGGGCCGTCAGGAGTGCATAGATGGGGTCACCTGGGATGGGATGAGTTGCCCGCCACTGAGGAGGTCAAGCCGGACAAGCTGTGCTTTGCTTGACGCTACTTTGGATGTCCCAAGTACTGACACATGCAGCAGGCATGGCGTGAGTATCCACACAACACAGAAGGGGCTGTTCCCCTTCACATTGCCCACAAGTGTGGGTGGGTCAAGGCGTAAGATGGCTGTGCCCCTGGTCTGCAGCGTCTGCAGGTGGCCAGCCTTGACGATGGTGCCACACCATCAGGCTCAGCTTGCGGGTCCTGCGCAGTGCAGCACTGTTGACTAGTGGGCCACGAAGCGCTCTCTCCCTGCAATGCAGTGTACCCACCTCTTTTGGCCGGCAGGGACCTCTGCCTGTGCAACACAGAGTGCCACTGACTTGCAGCTACACGGCGCCTGAGGAGGTGTCTTACCTTGCGCCAGGTGGCCGAGCCCATGATCTGCTGCGTCTGCAGGCGTCCAACTTCGCCCATAGTGCCGTGCCATTTGATCTCCAGCTTGCCCAGCGCATTGCCGGCCGTGTCTGCTGGCTGCTTGTGCAGGCGATACAGGAAGTTGCAGGTGCCTCCAGGGTCAATGATCTGCAGCACAGATGGGAAACAATGAGAGCATCACATGATGGATAGGGCGTCCCATGGCTGGAGTTAACTGATGCTGCTTGCGCAGGGGGCATGTGCAGCTGCAGGTGCTTCCGGGGTCAGTTGTCTGCAGCAGGGATGGGGAGTCAATCAGACGGCACGTGATGGTCAGGGCAGCCCGTCACTAGAGGTGTGTGAAGCTGCTTGTGCGAGGGACAGCCTGAGCTGCAGGCCTTCAGGCCCAACGGTGTGCAGCCGCAATGGGAGACACTCAGAGCAGCACATATGGATGGGGCAGCCTCTTGCCAGACATATCTGATGCCTCTTGTCCAGAGGGCCTGTGCGGCTGCAGGCTCTCCAAGGTCAATGACCTGCAATGTCAGGATGTGCAGGGCCTGACTGTCACAGCGCAAAAGGCACAGCCAGTGATCTGGCCACGCCAGTGCCAGGCAGGCACATCCAGAAAGCCTGCACTTACGCTGCGAGCACATCACATCACATCACATAAAGATCATGCGCAGCATTTGTGACCTGATGCGTTTGACATGTGCGGCTTCCGTCCAGCGGCAGCACTGCAAGCAGGATTGCTGTATCCCAGACAGCAACACAGCAGGCGTGCTCAAAAGTGCCACCCACCTGCAGTGTGTACTGCTTCAGCAGCCCCTGCTCTACTTACTGGCTGACACATCTTGATTGCTCAACTGTGGAGCACGCTGACCCACCTGTAGTGTGTCCATATACTGCTGCAGCGGGCCCTGCTCAACTTGGTGGACATTGAGATCCTGCTTGGTGTCCACAGGCGTGCTGGTCAGCGGGGGGGTGGCTGCAAACTTCATGTACTCCAGGACGAGGGGCCCCTTGGTCGCGTTCTCGACACAGGCCTCAAGAAACATGTCATTATTCACTGAGCGGGTCTGCAGGCTCGCGACAGAGTCAGTGCGACGATGGCTGCAGGGGGAATCAGCTGTGCCCCGGAATGGCTGCAGATCAGTGCCAGCGTAGCACCACCAGGGCGGCCAGGCAGGGGCTGCAGCGCTGCAAGACAGAGCAACAAGAGAAGATGTCTGGCAATGCCTGGTCTAGGCATGCAACCGTCAGCCTAACCTTTGTTTTGATTGAAATAGGGTTGCTTGCCACAAACTTGAAGAACTGCACAGCAGAGCACACCCTGATGTGAAGGAGATGCAGCCTTGGTTCAAGTCCAGCAGTACAACAATTTGCAGCAACATCACCACCTGAGGGAGGTACTTTCGCTCCCCCTCAGCTGTGGTGTAGGACACAGAGCAAGCCAGGGTGTGTGACCCCAGCTCTTTGACATCATATCTGACAATGAAGTCATGGCGCCCCCCTGGGCCCAGGGACGGCAAGACCTGGGCAGAGTTGTCATACAGCACGGCCTTCTGCCGCTCTGTCTGCAGCTCAGCCTGCAGGCACCAAGGCTGGGGCATGCGTGCTGCACCTGGGGATGCAGCATCAGGAGCAGTAGTGCTGGTGTGCCGGCTGGCTCTACCTTCAGGAGCCTCATGGTGAACCCCATCGAGCAAACCTGCAGAATACTGTCAGCAGCATACCTTGGCTCCCACAGAGGACACAGGGGTGCTGGAAAAGTTGCTGACACTGATGTAACTGCAGAAGGTCTGCAACAGGCAACAGTTGAATGTGAGCAACAGACGCGCAGAAGGCAGGCCTATCTCTGCATGGGAGCAGGACATACCTCTCCCAAGTAGATCACTCCAAAGGCCTGAGGCAGCTCCATGTAGGGGCTGATGCCACCCGCATCCAGGGGGCTCCGGGCATGTATCCTGTGCATTGAAAGCAGTGAGCTATGGCACTCGGAAGCACTCTGAGGGGTGCCATGTTGTGTACAGGCTGCCACCTGTCTGTAAACGGGTGCCGCAGTGAGGGGTAGTGGTTGCCAGATGCCTGGGTACTGCCTCTGTTGTCAGGCTGCAGATCTGCTGTGATGTCCAGTCGCAATGGCTGCTCAAGGTTCAGGGTGGGCTTGGCCAGCCGCAGCACCCTGAAAGCCAGCAGATGTTCTCCAGAGGCCATTGCTATTGCTACCCAGGCTGCATGATCAGTGGCATCTATAGGGCATTTTGCTTATCATCATAATGCTTTACTGTAGAATTCCCAGCCGCTCTCTCAGGGGCCACTGACTCTGGGACTTGCTGCTGCCAGTTGCCCTGCAGCACCTTCAGGTGGCAATCTCACACCCTGCACACACTGGCAGCCGCTTCCCAAACTTCGAGTCAGGGCTGGCTCAATCGTAGAGTGTTATCATCAACAGTAGAGTAGGTACAGGGGTGACAGACTAAGGGGCCAAGATGGGGTGTGGCACATCCAGTATGCGGCACCAGGGCTCAATGAAGGACCACCACAAGCAAGCGATCAGGATCTCTGCCATGGTCAGTGGCGGCATTCCCAACACACCCTACTTCAGGTGAGCTGCGCATGCCACTTTGCCGCACATGCCACCACTCATCACGTCTGTGCTGCTCACATGCCAACTGCTGACCTCATTGTAAGTGCTCTGCAGTCCATATACGCGAAACAGGGTGAAGCAGGCCAGTGCAGACATCCGCCACGCCAATGAGCAGGTGCCTCTTTTTGTTCCCATGGCTCTGGACGTGGCAGCTGTCCTCAAGGCAGCCTCAGCTGCAGCCCTGCTCACATCCGAGGCAGCCCAGGGCAGCCCCAGAGCACGCACCAGTGTTAAAGACACTGGGAACTCTCCTGCAGCCCTGCCTGAGGGCATCCCAGCAACACCAGATGCGCAGAAAGGTGGCAAGGGCAGCACCATTAAGGCCAGAGGCGTCCGGACAGCCATGCCCAAGCGCTCAGCACAGACAGGGCTGCTGACGCCAGCCAAGGTGCCGTCTGTAGCTGTTGAGCTGGCTGCTGGGGACGGGGCCCCACGTGCCCCAGCCCCTCCCGCCCGTCAAGTGAAGCTGGCCTGCTTCCTGGGGCCCAGCTGCAACTCAGCAGCCGCCATCAGGAAACTGGCTGCAGCAGGTCGGTGCCAGACTTCGGCAATCCTCGTGCCCTCCCTCATGAAGCAGAGCTCTGCCAGATTGTGCTGCTGCAAATCAGCAGGCTGCTTGCAGATTTGCTGCTCACTATCTATCGGCAGAGCAGCCGCAAGCTTATGGGCCGACAGCTTCCAAGGCCACCCCTGGACCTGCAACTGTGTTGGCTGCAGGCATGGAGACAGCCTTCCTGGACTTCTCCTCTGGGCAGCACTCAGATCACCAGAAGGTGCTGGACAGCGTCAGAACCGTGGAGCAGGAGCTGGGCTGCACCATCGCAGGTGCGTCTGCAGCAATGCTGCAGCTCACCGTCACAGGCCCATCCGCTCACTCAGGCGCGGGGTGGGGATGTTCCCTGGCAATTTGTGTTCAGACAAGCTTTGAGACAAGGCCAGCATGGCTTCTTGAGCTGTGCTGCAGCTTGATGTTGCCGCAAGCAGCAAGTCGCAGCCGCCAGGCCCATCCAGGGGCAAACTGAAACAACTCCACAGCTGGTGCGTCAGGGGCATGGTGGCAGTGTTTTGTCCTGGTCTCACAAACCATCTGGAGCCACGCTGTTTGCAGTGTGCCTCAACACACGGCGGCCCAGCATAATGGTGGGACCCCTGGAGGGCCACAAGCCCATCGCTGTTCACACGGGCCAGAAGCTGACCCTGGTGGCCTGCGAGTCCTTCGGCACCCCCCAGACAGCCCATGAGGGCGGTCACGTGGTGGTGCCCATTGTGCTGGAGCTGCTGTGCGAGGTGGTCAAGCCTGGCACCCTGATGCTGCTGGACGAGGGCAGCATCCAGCTCCAGGTGCGACAGCAGGGCAGCGTGCCATGTATGTGGGCTCTTGACAGCCAAGGTGCTGCACCCCCTGCACTGCGCCAGCAGGGAATGCACAGGTGAGCAAGCAGCAGCAGATCAATCGCTGGCGGTGAAGGAGCCCTTGTGATAGGGGAGCTACAGGCCGCCTGCAGCGGCCTACACAACACAGTGCCATTCAAGGTGTAGCGGCTTCAACACTCAGCTGCTGCTCCATTAGGGCAGATTGTCTGCCTTGCACTCAGCCTCCACCAGGCTGCAGCGCTGCCCTGCATGGGCTCCTGACAACTGTCAGGCTTTGGGTGCTGCCCTGTCAGTGCCACTCTGTGGCTGCAGGTGGACAGCGTGATGGCTGATCAGAAGAAGTGCAAGGTGGTGGTGACCCATGTTGCCCCCGGCCATCAGCTGCAGGTGGGCAGCATCCCTGCAGGGCATGTCCAGGTTGCTGCAAGTTGGAGGTGCTTCTTGTGAGTGCAGTACATTGGGGCGCCCTCTTGCGAGGGGGCCCTGCAAGCAGCATGCCCAGTGCATCTCCAGCCTGCCGCTGAAGCGGGATTTGTGCAGGCTCATGGGCTGCCAGCTCATGCTGGTGCCTGCCTGTGCCGTGATTGCTTCACACAGCAGCTTGGTGCCTGCAATCTTCAGCAACAGTCTCCACAAAGGCTTGGCCGCAGTATTCCTCAAGCACAGCTGCCCCTTGTTCACCGAACATCCCTGCTGCCTGCAGGAGAGCATGCACATCAGCCTGCCACACACAGCCATCCCCTCCCCAGCACTAGAGGGTGCCAGCATCCAGGACCTGCAGAGCTTTGCTGCAAAGCACAGCCTAGACTTTGTGGCGCCAGCATTCATGCAGAGCGCCGAGGATGTGCAGTACGTGCGCCGCACGCTGGCCAACAATGAGCTTGCTGGCGGCTCCATCGGCATCATTGCTCGCATCGAGAACGCTGCTGGCCTCTCCAAGATAGATGAGGTCAGTGCTGATGCTGCTGTTCTGCAGAGTCTGGTCAGCTGAGACAGTGCTGTGCCCTGTCAGGCATCATCGCTTGCATCACACATAAGCTAATCCTGTCCAGATGAGATGAGGTGGGCAGCCTGCGCCAATTTGCTGCACATTCACCTTGACTGGCCACATCAGCCGTTGAACAGGATCCTGTTTCTGCGGGGTACGGCCGTCCTGCAGCCCCTGAGAATGATCTTGCCTGCCCTTTTGCAAGCGTGTTCATCACGGCCTGTCGCTCGCTGACCGCAGATCCTGGTGGAGGCAGACGGCATCATGGTCTGTCGGACCAGCCTGGCCCTGGAGCTGCCCCCTGCCCAGGTCGCCCTTGCGCAGAAGCTGCTGACCGCCAAGGCCCAGGCGGCAGGCCGGTTTGTGCTGGTGCATGGGCAGCTGCTGGACTCCATGCTGCAGCAGGCTGAGCCCACAGCGGCTGAGAGAGCTGATGTGGCTGGTGCGGTGCTGGACGGCGCAGATGGGCTGGTGCTGGGGGCAGTGGTGTCTCATGGGCGCACCCCTGTCGAGGTGAGCTGTGGCGATGACGCGCAGCTGTCAACCTCAAGTGCCCAGTCTTTCGGGTTGGACAAGAGCTGGGCTGGCCATTGCTTGGGCCTGGTAAGCAGCGCATGGTATTCCATCACTTCTCAGGCTGCCATGTGGAAAGCTCTGTCTGGCAGTGTGCAGTCACAATGTGCCTGCAGCCCGTGTCTCTGAGCTGCTTCTCTGCCTGAAGGCGGTGCAGATGCTGGCAGTCACAGCCCAGGCAGCAGAGCACTGCCTGGAGGGTGCCCACAGCTACCGCCACATCCACAAGGCAGCCATCAGCAGCCCAGGCAATGCAGCTGATGCAGTGGAAGCAGTGGTGGCGGGTGCAGCGCGGACTGCCCTGGACATCGGAGCTGGCCTGATTGTGGTGGTGGCTGCCTCCGGGGCGGCTGCCGTCCTGCTGGCGCGCTACAGACTGGGCCTGCCGGTGCTGCTGGTCACTGCTGCTTCAGAGGTGGGCTCACACCCTCCAGCAACAGCCAGATGCACCTGTGGCTGCTGTCCCCTGACCTCGCTGCATGCTGGGCCTGCCCTGCTGCTGGTCACTGCTGCTGCAGAGGTGGCATCACTACATGCTGCAGCTGATTTGCATCTGTGGCTGCTCAGGCAGCTGCTGTCACGGCCGTCACGGTAAGTCGGGCCGGCCCTGCTGCTGGACCCTGCTGCTGCAGGGGACGCATAAGCCTTGTGCAGCAGGTGTGAGCCCGCAGTGAATTCATGGAACACACCTGGCGCTGTGCTGCGGCACCCACCGGATGGGTGCTGTCTGCAGCTTGCTTGTGTGCACCCTTGCATCATCTCACAATGGACAGATCTACATGTTCTCAGCAAGTGCGCCGCTGCTCCAGTTGTGCAGCTTGCAGGTATGGGTCTGGGTAACGCAAAGAACAGGGAATGTGCTTCAAGTAGCACCCAGGCCCCGACTGTTGCCTGGGACGCGCGACCCATGTATCACTGCCTGACTCCCCTGTGAAGCGCAACCCTTGTACAACTGCCTGACTCACCTGTGACGCAACCCATGTACCACTGCCTGATCTCACCTGCAGGCGGTGGGGAGGTGTGCTACCGTGCGCGGCGTGCAGGCCTTGACCGTGCCAGCAGTCTCGGATGCACAGCTGGAGGAGCCCATTCAGCGGGCCCTGCAGCATGCAGTGGCCTCCAAGCTGTGCGAGACTGGCAGCCCTGTGGTGGTGCTGGTGGGCAGCCTGCAGGCGGGGGCAGATCCCGTCCCTGTGATGATTACGCGGGCGAGTCCCTAACACAGTGCAGCAGCTCTGTTGTGAGGTGCTTCTTGCAGCATCCAACTGGCACTCCTTAAGAAATGCAGGAGTGCTGGACTTGTCACAGGCCAGAGCCTGCTGCGCTCCCCTGGCAGCTCTTGTGGGCTGCAGTGTAAAGGCTTCTGCTGGGTCCGTGCCAGCTACTGCCTGCTGAGATAAGCCTGTGCCAGCCTTTGTTGGGCTCCAGAAGTGCGCCGTGGCATCCATTGCGTCCCTGCAGGTCGCAGGTCGCAGGTCGCATGGCAATCCTGCCTGCCTCACGTGTGTGCACCTGTCCCGCAGATCGCTGCTGCCCAGCAGCCTGCTCAGTTGAAGGATGCGTCACCCCCAGCACCCCCTCGAGAGCTGTGCCCCCAGACTGCCTCAATCAGCATGGCCAGCGTCACTGGGGCTCATGTGGAGCCTCGACGCACTCGCATGATGTGCTGGCTGCACCCTGGCCTGGCTGATGGACTGTCGGAGCGGCCGCATGAGGCAGGCAGTCCCTCACCTGAGGTGCGGTGTAGTTGCGACCTATCTTAGGGTGCTCTGGCATGCTGGCTGCACCCCAGCCTCGCTGATGGGCTGTTGCAGCAGCCGCGTAAGACGGGGAGTCCCTGACCTGATGTGCGCTGTATAGCTTGTCAAGCTGATGTGGGCTAGTGGCGCAGCGCATGCTTGCAGCATTGCTTGACGGGGGGTCAGCTGTGCTGGGAGCACCAGCCTGGCTGATGGGCTGGCAGAGTGGCAGCATCAGGCGGTTTCTCCCTCGTCACAGGCGTGCTGCAACTATAGGCTGGTCCTAAATGTTCTGAAGGTCGCCCTGGCCTACCTCATGTTATGTCGGAATGGCCGCATGAATCTGTTGCTGAGCAGAACATGTTTGACCGCGCAAACCTGGCTGTTCCCGGGCCTGGCTGATGCAGCATGCAGTGGCCACAGGAGGCAGGCAGCCCCTAAGCCTTCGAGACATGCTGCGCCTCTGTGTCTGTTCGTCAGACCCCAGGCTGCACACCAAGTCAGATCTGGGATCTTACGACGGTGCTCTTCCCCAGCCTTCTGGCAAGCTGCCAAGACTCAACGGGCCATTGCAAGGCCTTTCAAAGCTGGTGCAGAGCGCCCCTATCTGTCAGAGTGCTGCCTGCTGTTGTGTAGTGTCCCCGGCTGCCATTTGCAAGTGCTGTGATTTGTGTAGCTTGCTGCTGCAGAGTGCTCGGGGCTTCCTGAATCAGGTCACAGCCAGCTTCACGCGGCGGCGCACTGTGGAGCCGTCAGGCAGCCCCGGCAAGCCCGCCTCGCCCAGCAGCATCACGGCGCTGCTGGGTGGGGAGTCTCCTGTGGGAGGCACAGCCGCTGGCGAGGCAGGTGAGGTTGGGCTGCTGTGTGCCAGCTGGGTTCCCATTTTAATTGCTTTATTTGGAAGAGAGGGAAGGGGGTCCTGCAGCAGGCGCAGCGGCGGAATGCTGTGCACACGCCCGGACCAGCACCATTCACTGCGCTGCTGGGAGAGGAGGCCTCAGGCGCAGCAGCTGGCCATGAGGTGGATGAGTGTTGCTGGCGATTGCCCAAAGGCCCGCCATCTGGGCACGCAGGGGTGGAGCCGGATTTGTGAAGCAAAGGGTGCTGGCTGCTGCGTGTACTGCAAGCACCCAGGACGTCTCATGGGTGTGACCTGGGACCACACTGTCATCCATGCTGCAAATCAGTGCTCTTGTGCCGCTGGGTGCTGCCTGCACTTGACCGCTGGCCTTGCTGTCGACAGCTTCCTGCCCTGGATATGTGCCCATGATCCAGGAACCAACATGACTGAGGCTCATACGGAGTGCATTGACCATTGCTGGTCCAATGATCGCACATGGCTGTGCTACTGCAGGGCTGGCTGATGGGCCGAGCCCCACTTCGGTTGAATGCAGGTCTGCCACCACTGCCCGGCTCCCATGGGCGGCATCCCCACAAGGAGGGTGCTGAGGCGGCGCCAGAGGACCCCCTAGCCGGGCTCCTGGAGGCAGGCATGGATGTGGCTGGCCTCGACCTGGCTCATGGGACAGTGCAGCAGCATGGCGCCCTGATGCGCCACCTGCGGCAGGTGAAGCCTGCACTGCTGCTTCGGACATGGTTCCACCTGGCTGAAACACACAGTGCCACGCTGGTGCTACACCTGCGGCAGATGCATCCGCCCGGGCTGGCGCAGCACTGCTCTCCTGTGCCCTGACAGCGATATGCGCAGCTTTCGATATGGCTCCTGGGGCTGCACAGCAGCAGGCCGCTCTCATGCGCCACCTGCAGCAGGCAGGGCCCTGCCTTCTGCACTGCATCTGCAGACAGCGCATGACCCTGCACATGCATCGTCACAGCGCCACGCAGCCCTGAGTGCTGCCTGGAGGCTGCATGTGTGTCCCCTGCACTGCAGGTGGCTCTGCCTGCTGGTCAAATGACTGTGCACCCGCATGCCGCTCCGATGTGCCGCCTGCTGCAGGAGTGCTCCCACCCCCTGCACTGCCGTACACCCTGATCTTGGCATGTGCTGGTGCGCACCCTCCTGTGCCTGCCACGACACCTGCCGGCCTGAGCAATGCACGGGCTGGGGACAGATCTGCACCTGGAGGTGACGACAGCGGCCGAATGCATTGCACAGTTTTCAGGCTCCTGTCAGCGGAGCGCAGGGGGCTCCCGCTGCAGCACTGTGGCTGCCTGCCCTGCCTCCTGCACACAGCCGGGCTGCACAGCTTTGTTGGGCCAGACCAGGTGACACCAGCTGCGTGTCGGCTGCTGCCCTGCAGGTCAGGCACCGGCGCCCTGCAAGCACAGCACCACGCAGCCTGCATCGTCGGGTCTGCTTCCTGGGTTCTGGCAGGGGCTGATGGCTGCTGCCCTGCAGGTCGCCAACAGCGCCACACGAGCCCAGCGTCACATAGCCTGCATTCTGCAGCTGTCTGGGGCTGGCATGCACATCGCTGCCTTCAGCAGCCAGCAGCAGTACCTCAAGCTGAGTCGTGGCCAGCACGTGGCCCTGGAGGCCGCCGACCACGGCCCCTCGGCCCAGCAGCACCACACCGCCAGCGATGCCCCACCTGGCATGGAGGACAGGGCTGGGGGCTCTGCCAGGACCAGTGATGATGACAGCGGCCAGGGGGATGACGGCGGCCAGGGGGATGACGGGGCCCAGCCAGGTGGGCACTTCTCCTGTCGTCTGCCCTGTGATTTTGTTGGGCATCTGCATGCTCTGGTTCGTGAGAGGCGGACAGTGGAGCCAGGCACCACCCCCCCTCCCCCCGCTGCTGCGAGCCAACTGTCTATGGTCTATGGTCTAAGCATGCCGTCACAGTAGGTACCTGAGGTCACCCCAAATCTTGCCCCTGCATGTGAAGCTGGGCAGCCTGTGCTGTCGGCTGCATCCGCCATGTGCCTGCTGCACTGCCAACACAACCCACTGCTTGACTCACAATGGGGTTCGCCATGCACCCTGCTGCGGGGGCACTACAACCTGCTGTGCAGCTTCACTCACAGTGGAGTCTATATGACTGTTCAGTCGCTGCATCGCAGAGGTCCATCGCGACCATCAAGTGGGCTCATCGTCACTCATCCAACACTTCTAGCTCCACTGCAGGTGCATGCCGAGCCCCCAAGGCTGCCATGTGCACCACGGTGTGCAAGCATGGCCATCCTAGGGAACTCTGTGCCTGCACTGCAGCTGCGCGCTGCCCTCTGCTACCAGACCTGCTGTCCAGAACGCTGCAGCGCTGGCAGGCCCTTCAAGGGAACCCTGTGCCTGCACTGCAGCCGCGCGGTGGACCGCAAAGGCTGCCGTCGCCACCATCAGGTGCACTCACGGGGCGGACGTCTGGGCCAGGGCGGCCCCCGGGCTGCTGCTCCGGGCGGGGCAGGGCGCAGTCACCCTCCGTGTGCAGTCTGTGGAGGCGGGCAGTCGCCAGATGGCGGCCGAGGTGCTGACCAGCGGAACGTTGCTGGCCGGGCAGGCGGTGGCAGCTGTCCCTCCGGCGGGGCCGGACGGCAGCGAGGGGCCACCTGCCACCGCCTCCTGCCCCCTGCTGCAGCTGGACACCGCCCAGGAGCAGGCCCTGCACCTGCTGGGGGCTCACGAGGTCACGCGGCCAGACTTTGTGGCTGTTCCCCTGCAGACGGGGGCAGACGCGCGGGCTGTCAGGCAGGCTCTGGACTCTGCAGGTGCGCCCCTGTCCTCCACTGCTCTGCGCCGGCTGGCCTGTGCTGCAGCGTCCCAGACAGCTCACGCTCCCTGCATCTGGGAACAGGGGGCGCATGCAGCACGTCCAGCGCTCACCACCTCGCAGAGCTTGCCCCTTGCATGCCAAGCAGGCACTGCTTTAGCCATGCCGCGACCAGCAGGCTGTTGAGGCCTGCATGGCCAGAGTGTGTGTGATTCCTGGCCACCCCGCTGTTGCAGGCCTCGAGCGCACTCAGGTGCTGGCAAAGCTGGAGAGCGCTGCAGCCATCCAGAATGCGGATGCCGTCCTGGAGGAGGTGGCGGGGCTGCAGGTGCGGGGCAAACAGCAGTGCAGCAGAACATGGCAACAGATCAGCAGTTCCAGGCGCTGATGTGGCACACGCTGGACGCCGTCCCTGTGAAAGGCAGACATGTTCTAGGTTCCCAGTGCCAAAGCAGCTGCCAGGCACTGCTGCTGACCCTCAACAGGGGCAGGACAGCACAGGCGTGAGCTGCCTGCCAACAGTGTCTCTGCCTGCGGTGCCTTGGGGATGACCACTGGAGAGGCTCAGAACGCCTGCCTGCACCCCATCTAACAGCAGGGCCGCAGGTTTGCCCTGCCCAGCGCCAGACAGTCCTCGGACCCTGCCGCCTCTGCTCAAGCAGAGCAGCAAAGGTGCCCAGGGCCTGCCTGCAGCAGAGCAGCAGAAGTGACAGGAGACCCCCGCGCATGCTGCAGGTGTGCGAGTCTCCAGCCGGGATCCCCCCACATGCCACTTCTGGTGCAGCCACGACAGCAAAAGTGATGGAGCAGCCCCTGCCTGCGTTGCAGGTGTGCCCTGGGGACATGGCTCTCCAGCTGGGACCCCCTCAGGTGCCACTCCTGGTGCAGCTGCTGGCCACCAAGGCCAAGCTGGCAGGCCGCCTGCTGCTGCACTCCAGCGCCACTGCCATGCTCCTGCCGGTGCAGCACGGCACTGCGCCGCCTCGGCGGCCGCAACGCCTGCCGGCTGCAGAGCTGGTGGCATATACCAATGCAGTCCTCAGCGGTGCAGACTGTGTGGGCCTGCCCTTCGCCCTCCCTGCGCCATCCAAGAGCAGCGCTGCTGCGGGGCCTGCCAGCCTGGGGGGCCAGGCCTCTGTTGCCTTCCAGTGCGATGGCCTGGCCCTGCTCAGCCAAGCGCTGCAGGCCGCAGAGAAGGGAATCAGTACAGCCACAACAGTGGAGTGGATGAAGCAGCAGGGGCCCCAGCCAGTACCGGCGCCGCTGTCAGCCGCTGCAGCGGCAGTGACAAGTGCGCTGGAGTGCAGGGCAGCGCTCATTGTGACGTGCAGCAACAGGGCAAGCGCCGAGTTGGCCTGCGCAGTCGCCAGCCTGAGGCCACCGGTGCCCCAGCTGGCAGTGGTCCGGCACCACATGCAGGCCCGGCAGTGCGCAGCAACCTTTGGCACATTCTCCATGCAGACAGGCGGCCCCATGGATGCTGAGCTCATTTTGCACGCCAAGCAGCAAGCGCAGCAGTGGGGGCTCTGGGGTGGCACAGGCACAGTGATCATTGCGCACACCAGTGAGGCTGGCGTACCTATTGTTGAGATAGACAGCTCTGCCAGCCGAGCCTAGCCCAGGCTCACCAGCACTTGACAGTCACTTGACGGAAGTTGCCACAGGAGAACTTGCAGACGACATGAAGTTTCACACATTCATTCTTGTTCAGGGTTGACAAGCAATTTAGCAAGCATCTCAGCTTGTTGAACCTGCTTGGTTGTTCAGATAGCTTGCACGATGACTATCTAGACGTCTAGGTGATCACAGTTGGCTTGTTTCTCCCAGTGAACTCCTGCAGCTTGGTAAGATCAAGCGCCACCTGGATGATGGGCTTGAGAGCCTCCTGAGCATCCAGACCATGCTTGCCAGCATCGTCACTGTACTGCTCAATGTATAGCCTGCAGGGGGAATAGGCAGTCTGGGCACGAGTTGCAGCCCCAGCAGCACAGGAACAACCCTTCACATCATGGCAACGCTATGCAGACAGTGCTGACCAGCAGAGATGTGAGAAACACTGCATTGACATGACGTGACATCTCATGATGAGCACTAGCACAGATGCAGCCTGCCTGGCAAGGGTCACGGACGGCACGCACCTGATGGTTGCTCCAGCAGAACCTGTGCCTGACAGCCTGATGATGATGCGGCTGCCGTCGTCAAAGATGAAGCGAAGGCCCTGCTTGGAGGCCACGCTGCCGTCAATGGGGTCCTGCACCGTCACCTCACATGGTCAGAGGCCCTGAATGCCGAAGTGGCAGGCTCTATACGGCATGCTGGCAATGCAGCCTGCACTTGCCAGGCAGCTGCTGATGTGCATGGACAGGGAAGCTCATCACGATGTGCATCTTTGCATCTCAGGGAGCATGTCAGCACCCACTGTGCGCAACCTGTCCAACCTCTACTTCAGCAATGCTAAGAAAGTGACGCAGCACAGGCCCACTCCACAAAGGCAAATTAGTCGATAACATCCCAGGCTTTGCCCAACAGCAGGCAGCCACCTTGTATTCAAAGTCGTCTGCCTTCTCCAGCTTGAAATCGCCAAAGGAGTCGCCCTTATTGGCCTTTGATATGATGTCGCGCACATGTTTCATCATCTTCTCGGCCTTTTCAGACTCCACGCCCTCGTAGTCATAGCGGCTGCAGCATGAGGAGGAGCAATCAGTCTCCAGATAGCCAGGCAGGACCGAAGCAGCAGGCGTACAGCGCGAGGCATGCTTGCAGTTGCTGTAAGACGTGCCAGCTGCAGCACGCAAAGAAGGCAGCACAAGGTACTGTGCCCACACAGCCTTCACACAGGCACATGTGCAGTGCCCAAGCCAGCCACCGAGTGCAGAGGCCCAGGCATGATGGGGGGAGGGTTACAAGGAAAGATTAGCTGCTTGCTCTGCGGGGGCACCCTGGGCGCAGTGAGCCGTCAGCCTGCAGGGCTGCTGTCCTGCAGGCCACGCTGTGGTTGCAGCACAGGCTGTGGCTGCCAGGCTGCTCACTTAAAGAGTTGCGGTCAGATGATGACATGCTGCATGACGACATCCTCCACACCAGCAAGTAGGTCCTCCGCGCAACGCTACATCCAGAGCTGTTGCCCAGCCCCGCCAGATGCTGCCGGGCTGCTCAGATGCGCTTCTCATGGGATGGTCCCATGCCACAAGTCTCAGGTCATGGCTGTTCTCCTAAGGGCCAGCACCAACCCAGACCCTAACATCCCCTGGGCCGGCAGTGACCCTTGCTGGCAGAACTGCTCACCTGAAGAAATTGCGCCCATACGTCTTCCAGTGCTGCATGGCAATGTCCTCCACAGTCACAAGCTTGCCCCCCTCAGTGCTCTTGTTTTTGGCAGCCAGGATGGACAGCCACGCCAGCACAGCCCAGAGGCCGTCCTTCTCACGCACATGGTCGCTGCCAGTGCCAAAGGACTCCTCCCCGCACACCGAGCAGCGGCCTGCAGTGCAGATGGCCATGTCTGTTGGGAAGGGCAGCAAGATAGGGAGGCCAAGCCCACAGAGCAGCCTGCAGGACAGGAGCAACATGTTTTAGAGCACAGGTTTTGGCCAGAGCACACCAACCTGGTTAGGGCATGCCTTCTGGGCCAGGCTGTGTTTGGGCCACGGTGTGTCGTTTGGCACACAGAGCAGCAGCCTGAACAGGGCATACACAGCAGCATGTGGCCGCTGCCCAGTGCCAAAGGACATCTTTCAGTTCACAGAGCAGCGGCCTGCCGGGCTGGACAATCTGGGACCTTGAGGCAGGTGGAGAGGGGTGCCTACAAGCATCCATGTGGTCGCCAAACACATGGTTCGGCCTGCTGTGAGTTGCCAGAAGCATTCTTCAACCATGTGTGCTTGACCAGGGCCCAAATCGCTGCTGCAGGCCTGGGGACCATCCCTGGTCAGCGGGCACCTCAGGTGGTGATCTGGGAGCCATCGTATGTGGGGGCACCACTGGGTGCAGCACACCTGCGTCCATGAGGTTGCCAAAGAACTTCCAGCCGGTGGGCACCTCAAAAAAGTCCAGCTTCTGCTTCTGGGCCACACGGTCCAGGGCGCCGCTGGTGGGCATGCTGCGTGCAACACCCTGCAGCAGAAATGCAGGACAGATGTTTGGCGATATCAGAGGGAGCTGTACACTGCAGCAGAAGCCCTGCAAGCCCAAATAAAGGCACTGCCTGACTATGCCCGGCCTGAACAGCACCAATGGCCAAACTTGCTGACAGAGACTGTGGTGCACCATCTCTGGTCTGGCTCCTGTCACCTCCTTGCCTGAAGCCATAAGTCTCACAGCCCGCCCTCCCAGTCAGAGGCGCCCTTGCCTAGATGTACGATGCCGGCACAATAGCATGCAGCAGCTGCAAGTCGCCAAGCCACGGCTGGGCATGCTTGTGCTTGCAGTCTGCACGATCACTCCAGACAAGAGCAACACCCACAGACTAAATAAGCAGCCCTTCCACCTTGAGCTGCGCTGCTGGAGCAAGGGGATGGCCTTGTGTGAGGCGACATGCAGCAGCCGCACTCCCTGGGACACCCAAGCAGCTGAGCTCATATGTGATGCCTACCGACCCCTCCTCCTGCTATGCAGCACTACACCACACAGCCCAATGCCCATGTGACCACCCGCGGGGCCTCTCACACAGCAATCACTCTGCTGGTCATGCTTTGGTGGACCCAGATTCATGCCCAAGCAGCGCCCACCTTGAGCCCACCCTTAAAGTAGGGGATTGCCTCCTGTGCATTGGCCGCAATCATGGCCACAGAGTCAGATGGGGTGATGAAGAACTTGTTCCCCAGGATCATGTTGCGGTCACCGTCGCCATCGCTGGCTGCGCCGAAGTCGGGGGCGTTGCTCCCCCACATGATGTCCACCAGCTCCTTGGCGTAGGTCAGGTTGGGGTCAGGGTGCCCCCCCGCAAAGTCCTCCTCGGGAGTGCCATTCCTGCAGGGCAGGTGTGATGAATGAGCAGCCTGCACTCTGGGTGGGGCCGGGTGGTTGCTGGCCCCCCCAGGGGCTGCCATTTGTGCGCACCCCACGAGGGGGCCAGAGGCATTGTGTGCTCTGGGGGTGGTATCAGCTTGCATGCCCCAGAAGGTGTCATCATTCCCTGCTGGCAGGCAGTCTTGTACCTGCAGGGCAGCACAGCACACGACGACCACTTTCCTTGGCACAGATCAGGTCGTGGTCAGGGATGACCCCCTGCAGAGTCCCCAAGTGGAATGCCTTTCCTGCGGCGCAGGCCAGGACGCTGGTCAATGCCTGCACCCACACGCCTGCACATGCTGGAACAAGTGAGCTCAGCGCTTCTGGGGGCTGCCATTCCTGAAGCACTGAGCCACTGAGATGGCGCCCACAAAGCATCACAGACTTCAATCCCCGTCCGCAAAAGCAAACGCTAGGCTGCCTCCAGACACCACACGCAACTTACAAAGACGCAAGAAGGTAGCAGGCAGCATCACACTAGCAATAGCCCAGCACATTTTGCACATTCAGCGCAAGGTGAGCACGCCCTGGATGAGCCGAGGCAACTCCCCTTCAGCCTGACCCAGACATCACCCCGCTTGGTATGGGTTGCCGCTTCTGTACTGCACACACTGGGGGCATGCATGACCACGCCAGCACCAGCGCCCTGCTGGTCTGCGGAGATGAACATTGCTACAGCAAGGCAGCCCTAGACAGCCACGCATGACAATACCAGCACTGCACCACAAGACTCAGGCCTGCAGAGCTACAAATCAGATGTTCAACTGTGGGGGTCAAAGCTGTGCCCAGATGATCAACAATTGGACAACTTTAAACCAGCTGGCTCTTGGCCACATCAACAAAACACCAAAACTGGTCCACAAAGATGGGCCTGGCATGGGCACTTGTCACAGCGTGCAGGGCACCAGGTGCCCAGGGGTGAGGTGCCTGATTGCATGTCTAGGTACGTGCATGTGCAGTGCTCACATGACAACCCCGGCGTCCGCGCCCAGCTGGTCCACGAAGATGGGCTTGGCGTACGCACCCGTCACCGCATGCATGGCGTCGAACACCAGCTTGAAGTCGCTGCGCCCCAGGAACTTCTTGAGGGCAGGGAAATCAAAAACCTCCTTCAGAGTGGCCAGGTAGTCCTCCACACAGTCAATCACCTCCACCTGAAGTTGGGGACCAACCATAAAATGCCATTGCATCAACATTTTGGTCAAGTGAACACTCGGCCTCAGGGTGGCCCGATGGCCAAAGTGTCAACTGCGGTACCAGCAGTGAAAGGGGATTTGCCTCAGTGTCACCTGTGAAGGCCAGCCATTGTGCATGCTGTCTGCCCGGCAGATGCATGTGCACAGCTCTGCACACACAGGCAGATCTCCACACTGTCAATCAATTTCCCCTGCAGTGCAATGAGTAAATGATTTCTCAGGCCTACGTTGCAGTGCGGGAAAGGTGGGGTGGCTCGCACTGAATGAAGGGAAACAGCATAGCCATCCATATCCTGATCCGATCTCACACTGCAAATCGGCAGGTGCGAGTGCCAACCCCCTCACAGGTGTCTCATGTACGAGGTCTTCTCACCTTGTGTGGCTGCTACAGCTTGGGTCGCCTGGCTCGCTCAGGGTCTATGTGGTGAAGGTCAGCCATGCCACTGCCACAAGCATGACAAGTGTTTCAAGTGCTCACCTCGCTGCTTGCTCTGCTTGCTGCAGTCACTGATGCGCAGCTCAGCCATGTCACAGGCTTCGATTTGTCCCTGGCCTGCAACGTTCCTGCTGCCACACAAGAGGCTCTTCTGCAGTCACAGACAGCATGAGACCTCACCTCGAAGTCGCCGAAGCTTTGCTTGCCCGGCTTGCTCAGATCAATGTCAGGCAGGTCGGCCATTTTGAGCTCCTTGATGCTTTGGGTGAACTGGAAGATCTTGTCTGTGATGCGCTCGGGGGCAGGCTCTCCAGCACTGTAGTTGAACTTGATGCCCCAGTCCTCCTTAGGGCCTCCAGGGTTGTGACTGGCGCTCATGATGAGACCACCTGCAGGGGTGAACAGGTCTGTCAGGGAGTGCTGAGGCCTGCAGGCATAGCTGCTTTGTGCCCCTGTCCTCCTGGGTTGCCCTGGGCATGAGCAGGCCACCTGCAGGGGCCTCTGGCAGTGGCATGGAAGGTAGTGCTGACTGACAGTTGGGACTTGCAAGCCATCAGCTACTTGTGGCGATGGGACCCCTGCAGAGACTGCCTTTCGCGGCCAGGCCTCTGTGCCAGTGCATCGGCCTCTCAGGCTGAGGCACTCCAGGCTGCCAGAGCAGCCTTCGCTCTTCTGCAAGGCTGAACGTCTTACTTGTCAAGACGACGGGAGATTGCACATTCTCCAGCTAGCTCTACTACCCCAGGAGTTTCAGAAGAGTTTGCCCTTGAATGCAACACTGCCCCTTGCTGGCCTGAGGTGATGAGTGACTGTCCACCATGAGGCCCTGCTGACACAGAGCTTGGCACATTCCAGCATGAACTGCCCAGTGTACAGCTCGCAGCGCCTGACAAGGGCAGATGCCGAGAGGCAAAGTTGGGCAAGCAGGCAGGCATCCGCACAGCGCATCAGCTGCCTGGCTGACAACATTCTCGACACTGCGCACGACCACAGACCAGGCCAGGTGCGGGGTGCTGTCTGTCACTGTGTGCCCCAACACAGATCAGGTGGCACCCTTGCTGGGCTGGTGGTCAACAGCTCACCATACAGCTTCCTGCGCCTGATGAGGGCAGACATTGCAGGCGTGGCCATGATGGCGTTCTGGCCCACCAACACCTGCAGCAGGAAGAGCGCTGGTGTCTTGAAGCAGCTGCTGCAGTGGGACAGGGAGAGGCGCGGCGTGCCATTTGCATGTGAGTGACAGTTTGCCCACTCAGTCATGCAAGAAGCAGGTTGCTAGTGCGCCTCCAGCAGGCACAGTGTGTGTGGCATTCATGTCGCTGCAAGTTGTGGCCCAGAGGGCAGTGTGCTGCCTGGGGCGCCAGCTGCCAGACATCCCCAGCAGCAGTGCAGGGAGATCTCCAGGCAAGAGCAGGCAGGCAGGACGCTGCCTTGGCGAACTACTGCGGCAGGCACAGGCAAGCGGCATGCACTTGCCCGTCCATGTTCAGCCATCTGGATGCCGCAAACAGGGGACTGGCGCTGCGGCCTGAGACACCTTCCCTTGAGCGCCCACCTTCTTGACTCCATTGCCAGCAGCCAGCTTGATGATCTCTTGAGCTGCCTGCTTGTTGAAGTATCGACCATCACCGCCCAGCGCAATGGTCTTGCCAACTTTCTCGTCCCCCAGGGAGTTGAACAGTGACTGGATCCTGCAACAGGTGGTGCAGAAGCCCTGTCTCCGGCGCACTCAGTCTTGGAAGACCTTGCCAGCTGAGCAGCGCTGAGCCAGCTGGGAAGGAATGGCGTGTGGCAGCTGCAGCCGGAGTACTCATATGAGGACAGGAGCGCAAGCACAGCAAATTACAGCAAGCCCCCTGCATCCCTCCCCCCTTTTTCTTCCTACCTGCGCATCTCTGGGAGAAAGGCCGAGAAGGACTTTGCCACTTGAGAGGCAGCTGATTGCAGCACATGCAGCAGGAAGCTGCCTTCCATTGCAGCAGCAAGGCTTTGCCCATCTGGGAAGGGACACCGTCTCAGGAAGGCATGAGGCAAAGGTTGGCCTTCAGCTCACTCAGCAGACTGCAATCCAGCATCTACAGCAGCAGCTCACCAGTTTGCCAGGTAGTGCTCGCCCATGAAGACATTGGTCTTCTTGCGCAGCCCGCTGGTACCGGTCTTCTGACCCTCAATGGGCTTGGTGGGAATGGTCTTCACCTGAACATCCTGCACGATGCAGCCTGAGCATTGATGATGCCCAATCAGTCATGTGGGCCCAACCTGCTTGCCTAAACAGACTGAGCATGCCTTGTAGCAGGGCTTGCTGATGGGGCATCTGCCAGCTCTGCACTCAGAGGCTAGGGCATAGACCATAGGCAAATTAGGTCCATACTAGTCTGATCAGGCATCAATGTGAGGCATCTGGCACCTCTCACCTGCGCCGTTGCCATGGCTCTGGCTGTGAATCTCAGCTGGCGCTGAGGGCGTGCAGCAAGAAGAGTTTTGACAGGCTGGGTGTAGCGGAGGGCCAATGGTCTGCTGCCGTCAACTGCCGGGAATCTGGTCCTGCAAGCACAAGGCGTGCTGCCTCATATGGCAGCTTTTGAATGATTGGGATCAGTCACATGGATGCAGACCGCCATTCAAAGCTCCAGACTTCGTTGCATCAGGCCAACTTCATGCAGTTCGGCAGAATCCGCATCATTAGTTGTTGATTGAAGACTCTTCAATGCTGGGCGCTCTCAAATCCTCGATGATGCAAGCAGCACTTCCAAAGTCAGGGGCTCACCCGCACAATCTCTGAGTGGGTGCAACTGGAGTTCTCTGGTTCAGACAGTACATGCCAATGAAGGAGCCAGATTGAAGGAGCTTGGAACGAGAGGCCGGTTGTCTTTGATAACCTAAATTGTATCTGCTGGCCGGCTGGCCTAACCTTCGAGTTTTGATCATGGAGTTTACTGCATGGAGCAGCCAGGGCACCAAGGGTCCTGCAGTGCCAATACACAGGTGCAGCATCATCACAAGCAGTGATTGTCATCAGCTTATTTGCAAAGCGTTCTCATCTCTTTGCACTGTGCAGATGCAGCTGGGCCTCACAGGCATCCTTGCCCCTGGTGACAACAGATGGTGGCCAATCTATCAATGTCCTCGGCCTGGGCGAGATTTGGCACAGAGGCAGGTCACTTGCAAGAGGCAGCAGGCCAGGCGCTCACAGCATTGTCCTGGCATCAGGGACGAACCCTTGTGCGGAGTCAGGGGATAGCCTAGCACCTAGATTGCAGCACAGAGCTGCCAGTGCCCCGGCACCTGCCTCACACAACAGGCAGCCACCGCAGGCGACTTGCCCGAGAAGCCATGACAGCTCAGCTGCTCCAGGATTGCTCAGGGGCGTGCAGAAGTGGCTAGGCTCTGCGATGCCCCCAGCCAGTCAAGCCAGGGCTTGCAGCCAGAGCCGCCAGCAGGCAGGGGTTGGGCCAGCCTGTGGGCTGGAAGTGATCTCATGCCCCAGCAGGCCAGTCAGCCCCGGTCCCGCTGGCAGGAGCCTGCTGTGGACAGGTCATCATGGTGGTGTCCAGGTCAGTGATGACCACTGCCGCCAGCCTCTTGCCCACTGGAATTATTCTGATGTCAGGGAGAGCTGCAACTCCCCATTGTGTGGAAGCGTGGTCGTCTGTGAAAGCGTGCAGCTCTCGGGTGCAGCATCAGATGGGTCACCAGCAACACCTCATGCACAGCATGCTCCACCTCTTGCATGCACCCGCAACTGCATGTGGTCATCAACTGGGAGGGAGGGGGCAGGCTCATGTGGTCTATACGTGTCCAGCGCTGTCTTTGTCTTGCAGATTGCTGCAGCTGCTGGTAGTCACTCAGTGGTCTGTGCTCCCTGCAGCTCCCATGCGCAGCCAAGCAGGAGCTGGCAGACCTGTCAGGGCAGGTTTGGTATTTGAATGACCTCCTAGCAGCCGCACAGGGTACCGCTGCAGGGCCATCGGAGGTGGGCAGGCCCTGCGCTCCTCAGAGACTGCTTGATGCGCCAAGATGCAGATGTAGGCCCGTCATCAAGACGTTGCAGGCCATGGTGGTTTTGAATGAGTAGCAGGAGTTCACAGTGACAGTCAGGCCATGGGCATGTATAGCCTGGAGACCTGCATGTGATGTGGCACCTGACAGCAAGTTGACTGGGTGCCTCACAGCCTCAGAAGCTCCGTACCATCTGGACTCACATCCAACAGCCCAAGTCATTGCGCTGCAGGACCAGCAAGGCAGTGCAGCCCTTCTGGGTCACGCGTTGCAGCAGCGTTGTGCCCTGCTGCATGCTGGTTTGGCACGCGCTGAGCAGGAGCAGCGCAGGCTGTTTGAGGAGCAGGAACACCTGCAAGCACAGTTGCATGAGGCTAGGGAACAGCTTCAAGCCTCCCAGAAAGGTGCCGAGAGGTTAGTGTGGCGGCACAGCCGAGGCATCCCAGTAGCTCATGCAGCTGACTGTGCTTGCCAGTATCAGGGCCATGCTGCTTGTGATCAGGCGCAGCTA
Source organism: Asterochloris erici (assembly GCA_019693375.1). NCBI lineage: Eukaryota > Viridiplantae > Chlorophyta > Trebouxiophyceae > Trebouxiales > Trebouxiaceae > Asterochloris > Asterochloris erici. Next base: position 1,695 of record JAAMXJ010000120.1, on the reverse strand, counting down.
GTCAGGCCGCCAGCAAGTCATTACAGTGCAGCTGATGGCGTTATAACAACCAGTCAATTGTCAAGCATGCATCTGTCCAAAGCAGAGCTCTCCTGCTTGCAGGCTGCAGGGTCGGCTGGACGACAGCACTACCCGGGCAGCTGCTGCACAGCATGACACTAACACTGTCAGGCAGCACCTCTCTGCAGCTCTGCGCCAGAAGCAGGCAGCTGAGGACAGCCAGCACTCCTTGCAGCAGCAGGTTGAAACTCTGCAGCAGGTGTGCCTCTGGCCTGGCCACACATCTAGACGCACTTCAGGCTGCCCAGCCCCACCCTCTCCCTCCACAACCTCTCTATTAGCTTATTGCTGAATGCTTGCGCTGCACCATTTGCGGCAGCGACAGATCCCAACTGCAGCAGGTGCTCCAGTATATCTCTGCTTATTCGGCCCGACCAATATTAGCCGAATCATTCTGCATTCTATGCGCCCATCTGCAGAAAGCACAGTGGGATTCTGGCCAACTGCAGACAGTTTGTCACTGGACATCATGTGCTGCCGCAGGCGGAGCAACAGCTTCAGAGCGATCTGAGCAGTATGCGGGCACAGCTTGCGCAGGCAGAGGCCCAGGCTGCTCAGCTGCAGACGTCCAGGGCCCAGCTGGAGACACAATTGCAGCAGCTGCAGGCCAGGTCAGCTCCCTGCATCACAATGCAAGGCACAGTGGGCCTTGTTGAAGGTACACAGCCCCTCTGGTGCTAGCCTGCTTTGTCATGCCACGCAGTTGTGCTGCCTGCCATGCCGGCCGCATACAGGCAGCAGCCTCGGAACCTGTCAAGACCTGGCTTGTCTGCATGGTGTGGGTCAAAGCCTGTCTGCTCTCTGTGTGCAGTCTGTGCCATGAACGCTGCTGCAGGTGCGATGGGCACGTCCAGGAGCACCAACGTGCCCTGGCAGCAGCTCAGCGGCAGTGCAGCTCTCTTCAGGCAACAGCGGACTCCCTGGGAGTTGAGAAGGCCACTCTCCAGCGTTTGCTGCAGCAGCTGCAGGGCCAGCTGGTCGAGCACCAGCAGCAGGCTGCAGCCCTGGCTGCTGCTGCGCAGCAGAGGGAGGGAGCCCAGGCTGGCAAGGACTGTGGGCAGGCCACTGCACAGGAGGCTCAGCATACCATCGAGCAGCTGCAGCAGCAACTGCTGGAGGCTGGGCGGCAGGCTGCCACCCTGGCTGCTGGTTCGCGATGTTCTGTTGAGCAGCTGCAGCAGCAGCTGCTGGAGGCTGGGCAGGAGGCTGCCAGTGCTGCTGCCGCAGCACAGCACGCTCAGGCTGCCTGGGTGGCTGAGCGTGCACAGCTGAAAGCAGATAGCTATTCCCTGCAGTGGCATCTGGATGAGGCTCTTCATGGGGCAGCAGAGGCCAAGGCATCTGCGGAGCGGCAGCGTAATGCCCATGTCTGCGAGCTGGAGGCTCTTCATGGAGACATGCAGGGTCTTGAGGGTCAGCTGCAGCGTAGCTCCAGTGAGCTGGCAGAGGCAAGGCGCCAGGCTCAGCAGCAGGAGGCCAGCCTGCAAGGCCAGGTGCGGGACCTGGAGGGCTCACAGGAGCGCCTGCAACAACACTTGGCACGGGTGCAGGCTGCTGCTGCCGAGGCTGCTGAGTCTGCCCAGCAGCAGGAAGCCAGCCTTCAAGGCCAGGTGCGGGACCTGGAGGGCTCACAGG
>JAAMXJ010000682.1:0-88139 GCA_019693375.1 Asterochloris erici | reverse complement strand
ATGGGTGTGTGTGAGCGACATGTCCTCGTAAGCATCAAGGGCGCCATGAAGAACGGGAACAAAGGACTACGGTGTCTACCTTCCAGAGCTTGGCAGCGGATTTTTCAGCCTGGACTGTGTCCTGTGGCTTGGCCGCACCATGACGCACATTGATGTGCTGGGTGCATTGGAGAATACGAGCTTCCTCCTCAGGAGTGTTAGGCATGGTTGCTGCCAAGCCAACTGCTACGTCTGGGATTGGTGCTCCATTCTGCTGGCCCCAAGTCTCTCAACTGTGCACACCAGCCGGCACTGGCTGGAGATCATCCACCACGCCAGACAGGTGTCTGCAGGCTTAATTAATGGCCGCTCTGAGAGAACGGGGGCTGTCTGGGGAGCAACTGCCATGCAGTTGTGCTATCTAGTCCCCAGCCAGCCCCAGGTTGATGACCTGGTCAATGTAGCTGCTGTACTGGGCAGATGGCACTTGGTAGTGCTGCAAGAAGATGGATCTGGGGAACTTTGGCGCGCTAGTTCTTTTTTCTTTTTTGGTATCTGACCTAGTACTTAGGTCGGAAGGCCAAAGTACCGATGCTTTGGAAGGCCCTTGCAGTGCTATAGAAGACCCTAAACCCTTGCAGTCCGCAGAAGGCTGCTGCTGGTTTCAATTCTGTACTTGCAAATTTCTGTCACCTGCAAACTGTCAAGACCAAGCACAGCTCAATAGCTGTCAGCAAGCTCTTGTCAGCAGCGAGATGCAAGCCTGAGCACCTTGCTGACAGCAACCTCTTGTCAGCAGCGAGAAAGAATCCTGAGCACCTCAACACCAACACTGCAGGTGCGACATCCTGCTGTCACTGCCTCGTGCTGCCTGGACTGCACCTGAGAACATGGAAGCAACCTATCATTCGAAGCTCTCCCAATGCTGCTGGCTGCAGTTATGGATGCTCAACAACTGGAGGTCAAGCTGATGGAAGAAGTGGAGGAGGCCTGGAAGTCATTTGAAGCTGAGGAGGATCCAATCAGATCGTCAAAGCTCAAGATGAGGTGTGAGGAGGCAAAGGCGGAGCTGAACAACTTTCGAAGGCAACAGGTGGCTGGAGGTGAGGATCCCAGCCAGGGCTGCAAGATTTGACCTGCATGGCGTGCGGCAGCAGGGGTGGCGCCTTGCGGGAGGCACTGTCCAGGGTCCTGCCACCAGGGCTGGCGGGAGCGCCAGAGCTTGGGCTTGCAGGACACATCAGGTTTAGCTCTAGCCACCCCAGCAGGGCTGCACAATTGGGCTGCAGGGTAATCAGTCTGTTCAGTCAGCCTTTTCTGCAGTGATCATGAAGCGTGAGGGGTGATGCCTTGACGCTGAGTGTGGATGCCCTGGAGCCTTAAGGCCCAGAAGATGTGAACCTCCTGAGCTCTTTACAGTGCCGAAATCTTAAGGTCGCTGAGCTGCTTTCATTTCAAAGGCCACCATGGCAATCATGTGCTGTGCCTTCTTGTGATGTGTGGGACACCAGAGTCATGGCCAGGCCTGGGTATGATCACCTTGTGATGGGATTCGTTGAGTGGGCTGCAGCTTGTGTGCTGGCTCACCTGGTGAGGACCTGCCCAGGAGTCCATCTCTGCCTGGCAGGGCGACATGGTCCCATCTTCAATTGGATGGTGGCTGCACCGTATCGACAACGCAATCTTCAGAGGACAGAGCGCATGCGCCCCTTTTGGCTGCTTGCTGGCAGTTGCTGTCTTGATGGCCTCAGAAGTGGCCTGGCTTGGGAGGCCCGGGCCTGGCCTGCTACTGCTGCACGTCTGGTAGCCCTCATGTGTGTTGACGGAGGCATCTCATGATTGCATGGCTGGGGTCTAGCTGCAGGTAACAAGCTTGCTGTTCACTGAGGTCAAGGGTATCTGGCCAGGTGGGAAGTACATTTTTGGAAAATAGAATGCAAGGATCACTGGCGCAAGGCTGATGGGTGTCCTGCATGTGTAGCGGCACAGTGTGTGTGGTTGCCCTGGTGCATGTCAATGCAAGCAGCGTCTCATTGGCTGGGGCCCACAGCTGCAGGTAGCAAGCTGGCTGTGCACTGAGCCAGTGAGCAGATGATGTGGTGAGTTGCTGCACAGGCTGCTCAATCCAAGTGCAGAGCCTCACTTGAGAGCGGGCTAGGCCTTGGGCAGGGCTGCCTGTGGCTGCCACATGTCCAGTAGCGGAGGCAGGCAGCATGACACCAAGTGCTTTTGCCACATACTGCATTACAGCAGAATACCAGATCAGGCAATTCTACTTGCCTGAGAAGGTGCCGGCTGTGCAGGCAAGCGGGACCGTGAGGCTGGCAGCATGGGAGATGGCGAAGCAGGCCCAAGCAAGAAGCCACGCACAGGTGTTCAAGCATGCTTCTTGATTTGCTCTGTCTTGCACCCTGTGGATGAGTCTGCAGTGTGGAGTGGGAGTGGTTAGTGTGAGAGGGCAGCACCTCTGGCTTTCTGCAATGGGCAAGGATTTGTAGCATGAGGCACACAGCCTCGAGGGGTCACTGGCAACGCCAGGCAAGTCCAGGTGGACACGTTGTTTGGTCTGGGTAAGCACAGGCTCAAAATGGCCCAAGGAGCCTGCAGGTGACATCCCGCTGACGGGTTAAGCCACCTGCAACTCTTTTGCAAAGGCCAGTGCATGGGCGCCCTTTGTGGTCGTTTGCGAGTGGGCGGTATCAAGGGCTGGCCTGGCGGGTGCTGCAGCAGAGGGGCAGCGCTTGATGGTGCAGCCCAGCATGCTGCTGCTGGTGAAGTGTGATGCAAGTCATAGATGCCTCTCTGCATTGCCGACTGCACATCTCTGGGGTCCAGCAAGCTGTTGGCGCGCTGAGGCAGGTGAACGTCTGGTGTGGTGAGTGGCTGCGCAGGCTGCTTTTTTCATGATTTTGAGCGTGTAGCCAGAAGTTTGGAGCATGCTGCATCCTGAGACCTCACAGGGTGAGGGATGGACAATTCTCTTATGAGAATATGCTGCCGGTCCCTAGGGCTGCACTCTTGAGTCAGCTCTCTCCGCTCGAGCGGCACTGGAGCGGGTCCAAGCACGAGGCGGCGCGCAGGTGTTTGAGCGTGCTGCATTGCTTTGCTCAGCCTTGCAGTCTGTCAGCAAAGCTGCCAGGTGACCTGCACAGGGTTTTCCTGCGTTTATCTTGGGAAAGACATGGATGTGTGGCAGCTTTGTGCCCTGGCGCGCAGCCCAATACTGCTTCAAAAGACTCACAACCACACATTCCTCTGCAGGGTCTCAGGAGTTAGACCGTTCACAAATCTGGGTGAAGCACCTGGAGGGGCCACTGCCGCAGCTGCCCAGCTCAAAGAACGATGTGGAAGCGGTGCTGTTTCCTGCTCAGCCTGATATTCAGCTTCCTGTCACCCCAGTGTACTACCACGCAATACAACGCCAGTACCCACTCACCGCTGAGCAGCAGCTGAAGCAAGCAGATACGTCATCGTTGGTGGTCAGAATCACCAGTCTGCTGGATCATCAGTGGAGGGAAGGTCACTCAGAGATGCACACCTCTGTTCATGTACTTAAGTTCATTGAGGAGGTCTTTGAGAGCTTGGAAGAGTACAGCTCCCACAAACTTACCTGCAACATCAAGCTTGACAGCACAGAGCACCGTAGCGCAGCAAGCAGCAAGACAGTCTGTGAGAAACTCAGGCCTGACACTGTTGTGGCCTTGAACAAGTGCACTCTCTTGCTTGGCGAGGACAAGTTCTGTGTGCTAGAGGACGCCATAAAAGATCTCAAGCGCAAGCGGCGACCTTTGGACCCAGCGCACTTTGGGGAAGTGCGCTTCCTTCTGGCGTATGCTGCAGCTGGATCTGAGTTCCAATGGCTCTGGATGTCTGCAGCTGGCACACAGGTGAGCTCCTTGTGTTTTCTTTGGTGCACAGTGCTTTCTGCGTCCAGGCTTGGCAGTATCAATTGTGCACCTTGCAAAACTGTGGGCAATCAGAGGTTTCCATACTTGTAAAGTTGTCAGCATAGTTGTAGCCACCAGTCTGGATCCCTTTGGTGTGCAGCTCGAAAGCATTGGTGAATCTCAGTAGCTACCTGTGTCCTGTCATGCCACGGATGCAGGTCTTGGGGATCGGCAGACTTCTTAACCTGAGGATGCAACTTGACCGCATCGAGCTCACGCTGAGCCTTGTGCGCGCATACTTCCTCATGGTCGTCATGGCCAGAAGTCTGCCTGAGCTTGGCGAGCGCCTCACGCTGTATGATGAGATCGCCAGGGGGCATGGTGGCCGCAGGTATGCCGAAACCTCTTTGCTGCCATACAATGCTGTCTCCTGCATGCCATCATCTTGCTTGGAAGAGCCAACATCTGCCAAGTGCTTGCATTCAACATGTCTTTGCAAGTTGTTACTTTGGGCATGGTGAAATGTTCCGCATGCGTGAAAAGCTCTGCATGCGCTGTGTTCAGCATGATGCCCCAGAACAAACCACTTGGTGGTTGCAGGTACCTGCTGGTCCTGGGCAATGGCATGCACAAGGTCATACGCGACTTCAATAAGTTCTCAGAGGAAAATGATGTAGAGTTTGAGACCATCGAGGCCGCCTATGCAGCTGCCAACAAGGCTGCAGCGGAGAGCCCACAGTTCATCATAGCATCGCGTCGGCCGCCCAAGCTGAGCAGGCACCGCTACGAGGTGGAGATCAAGCCCTTGGGCTTCTCTGCGTCATGCACAGACGAGCAGGTAAATGCAAGGCCAGCAGGCACTTGATGCTGCTGCATTTGCTGCTGTCCAAGCCTGCCTACCTGTCGGTGGGGCCAATCGTGTGCCCTTGTTTTGTCCACTAGCTGCCTGTACACTTACAATTCTCTCCAGCTCTGAAGTGATGCTTTGTCTGTCCGCAGGATTTGCATGCGTTGGCATGTGCCTGCTGCAAAGCTGCACGGGTCCTGCACAAAGCCAAGATTGTGCACCGCGACTTTCGCATGGACAATGTTGTGCAGTTGGGCGTGCGTGCTTACATGGTCATTGACTTGGAGACAGTTGGCAAACGAAAGGCGGGCCCGGTCCCAACAGGTTTTGCTCTGACCGGCTGGAGGTCCACAACCTTGACTGCGGACAGGAGGTACAACACTTTGTCAGACATGCATCAGATTGGCTTGATGTTAGATGAGCAGCTGCAGCAAATTGCGGGTCAACCCTCTGAAAATGCCATAGACTTTGTACAACAGCTGCTGGACAAGAAGTTGTCAGCCAGGTGCGCATTGCAGCATGCCTGGATCCGTTGAATTTATGAACTTTCGCACAACAATGATGAGAGTGAGGAGTTTGAGGTTGACAGCATTTTGCTGCACCGCAATTCAGGCAAGAGAGGGGCATTGCAATGTAGTGCACATGTGTGTTTTTGATCTTAGAGTTAAAGCCAAGCCATCATGAGCGTGCCAGCAAGGTGCATTCTTGCTCTTTGACACTGACACAGCTGCAGCCACCACCAGGCCGCCAGCCCTCGCTGAGTACACGCAATCCCTGGCGGCATGCTGCCAGCGATCCTGCCCTTGTTATCAGCCAGAGTCTGCTGAGATTCTGAGGCGCAGTGTCTCCACGGAGATGTGCAGCAGCGGCCTGGTAGGAGCAGGGGGTTGCCCTGTAGCTACAGCTATAGCTGCAAGCGTGCGCAGGAATGCACAGCAATCATTTGGCAGCATGCACCTGCCTGTGCAGGATGCAGGACCTTTGAAACTGCAGAAGGGGGGCACCAGTAGAGGGCCCCTGTTGACAAAGGCGCCAGGCATGCTCGTCGCGCATGAAGTTGTCCCATGCTTTGAGGATCTGGCCAGTACCTCCCTGCGTTGTCCTGAGTGTACATGCAACTCAGCAGAGATTGGGCATGTTGCAGTGCAGAAAGTGCCATTTGTAAATTTTATGCAGGGAGCCGCCGCCAAGGGATGCACAATGCCCTGCCCAGAAACCTTTTTTATGCCGGTCTGGGACATCATGAGCTGGCAGCCTGCAGGGGCTCCTAGCCAAAGCTTTGGCTATCAACTTCTTGCTATGTTTCACAGGGTCACCTGCCTGCATAAGGCTGAATTTGGTCTGGGACTCTTGAATGGTCTGCTGCTTGATATAAGGAAAGGTGAGCAGCAGATTATTTTTTAGGGGATACATAATATGACTGAAGTCCAGGTCATGCATGGCAGGCAGGCAGGACTTTGACTCCTACTTCAGGCAGCAGTATGACCAATGGCCCCTGCTGTCATCTGGAATGCAGAAAGCAACCTGCCATTCGGCCATGAGCAATGCTTTGCAGCCCAACACAAGGGGACCCACTGGGAAGAAGTGCTGCATCATGGGCCTGTGCAGGTGTGAGCTGCCCGCTAAGCAAATTGATTGAAAGCAAGGACTGACCAGCCACTCACTGCATCACTTTGCAGTGCTGGACAGACCCTGAGGCAGCACCATCAGGGCGGTACCCAAAGCCTCCGTTGCCCCGGAACCTCTCGATGCTGGTGACTGCCAGTCACCTGACTCACCTGTGGAGCAGGAAGGCAGCCACGCTGCAGCCCAGGCGCTGCAACAGCTGCAGCAGGGCAGGCTGGTATGCAACGAGCTGGATTCCAAGTGCCGCGGTCGGCTGCAGCTTGTGCTGAGGGAGTACCTGCCGCAGCATGTGAGGCAGAGGGTCAGGTGAGGGGCCTTGGCAGCAGGTTTGTCATGCATGCCTATTCGCTGCAGCTGCTGCCTGCCTCTGATGCACAGCCTCACCTGGTACCCACAGACAGATCCCTCACTGTGATGGGGATGATCACTAGTGTGCTGCGTGCCAGCAATGGTGACTCTGGTGCTGATACTCAGCGTTGAGGTTGGAATGCCGCTTTCGGGTCTGCAGCTGTTTGGCAACCTTGCAGGGCTGAGCCACCTTTGCCATGGACGTCAGCGCAGGGACCACAGACGCAGGACGCAGCTGTCACACACTTCCTTGGGCTGCGCGCATGACATCCCTGAATCAGCTGCAGGGTTGCTGGCTCAGAAAGCAGTAGTGTGCTGTGTGAGGCCAGCGCATGTGATTGACTCCAGGTCGGCTCATTTGCAGTCCTCAAGGGTTGCACACACAACGTCCCGCAGCCGCCTGCAGGGTCACTGCTCAGGACGCAGCACGCTGGTGTTGTAGTGTGAGGCAACACCCTACGCTACAGACGTGACCCAACACAAGCCAGGGGCGTGGGGCAAGTGAAATGCAAGCAGGACAAAGCCAGACCTTGAGAGAGATGGAGGGCTGGTAGAGGTGCAGCTCCAGCCAGCGCCCCAAGCCCCTGGCTTGTGCAATACCGGACGCTACAGGTGGGGCAGGCACGGGGCGGGCACCTGTAGACGAGTTCTGATGGAGGTGCCCTGCACCTCAGAGCGGCATCTGCTGCAGCAGGCTGCTGCAGCCCACAGGCAGAGCATCTTTGGCCGGGACTGGTCGGTGTGCGCTTGCCAAGAGGCAGCAGCCCTGCAGGTCAAGCTGCTGACCGCTGCATGCAAGGTGGGCGCTTTGTCTATGGTCGGCTGTGCCTGGTGGCTTCGCGTCATGCGCAGGCTCTGTCGTCACAGTCTGGTGACTGACGTGCCCATTGTGCTTCGCATGCCATTCAAACCTGCATGTGCATGGCCTATCCCATCTTATGTTGCCAATGAAAGCTCGCCTCGGCACAGCGACGGCCTTTGATGATTCAGACCTTGAGTCCGGGAGGCAAGGCAGCACAGGCCATGGTCGAGAGGCCAACATGCTGAACCACAGGCTGTTGTGCTTGATTTCTGACGCTTGCATTCTGACGCTTGCGTTCTGATGCTTGGATCTGCTGGCTACTTTATGGTTCCAAGCAGCGCTTGTTGCTGAGAGTGCAGAGAAGTTGGGAGGGCCTCTGTTAGAGAACAGCAAAACACTGCTCAGCCATGCAATGGCCTTGCCTTCTCCTCACCAGCTTGATCACATGGGCCAGCCTGTATCATCCTCCCTCACACAATGCTGCAACGGACGGTGAGCTCACCCTCTCGAGAGGGACAGGTATAAGTTCAAGCTCTGGACCTGATGTGACACCCTGTAACAATGCTGTGTACATCATCACTATGCTGACACAAGCCCATTCAATGTACACAGCCCATTCAGGTCTGGGAGATTGCTTTCAGCTCTTCAAGACACTCACCCCTGCCAGATGGTCGATCTTGTGCCCTTCCATGCAGTTTGCCTGGTCCTGGACTACGGCTCCCAGTACAATATTGAGGCTGCATTGTTCTGCACCATGTGCGACATTTGAAATCAAGCTCTGTGCGGTGCGCCCAGCATCTCCGAGGAGGTCTTAACAAGTGCTGCATCAACCGGTCACAGGCCTGTGCCCCCTGCAAATTTTGCCCAGCTTTGTGTGGTCCACACTACGGAGATGCATACATGAGCAGCTGCAAGCCGGCCCAAAAAACATCTAGCCCACCATCAATGCCCTGGACTTTGTGGACCATCTGAACTTGAAGCAGGTGTCAGCCAGGAATGCCTTCAAGCGTAAATGGTTCTGTCAGGAATCAATTCATGCACGCCTGCCCCTCTCACTAGAGGAGCAATGTGTTATCAAGGCAACGGCAAAGGCATCAATGCCAACCTGGCCTGCAGATGGCATGCTCAAGATCTAGAAGCCGTGATTGTGTAGAACGTCCCTCAGGCGTATTGTCTCTTCAGGAGACATGGCGTTGATGCGTGGGAATACATTGACAAATCCTCCACCTTGCAACACTATCCCTTTCCCTTGCTGTTCTGCTTGTGTCCAGACCACAGACTTCTGCCACATGACCGAGGCTCTGATGAGCAGCTCTGGAAAATCAGCCATGGCTCGTTCCTCATAGTACGCAACGGTTGCAGGGATGTCTGAGGCCTTGTCGACATCTCTAGCTTCCGGGCACAACTTCTTGAAAGGGACGCGTTCCAGGCAGCCAATGATGCCTGCAAATGGCATCACTTGCTTGCTATTGTGATACAGGCAGCCACCAGCACTGTGGTGAGAGCGGCTCACCATCTGCAATTGCGCTCATGGCCGTCTCTGTGTCACAATTCCTCCCAGCCTTCTCCAGCAGCGCCACAGCCACCGCAATCTGCCAGTTATCGTCGTCCACAGGTGTGATACCGCAGACGTCCCTATGTGCTTGAACTTGTCTGTGCAGAACACAGATCCTTGGCACGGTGAAACCCTGGTCATGTTTGCGGTAGCCCAGGAAGAAGTGATAATTGGGCACCTCATCCAGGGAGAAATCTGTCCGTACAACGTGGTACGGCAACTCGTTGCGTGGCAGATACCTCATGGCTTCAGCGATGTTCTGACCCACTGTGCTGTGCTGCGCTCAGATTAACCTAATTAGGGTTGCTCAGCCCGGCCCCGGGGTGCCATCAATCTCACAGGAACAGACATCCACCGGGGGCAATTTCTTCTGTGACACCAGGCCCCACACATGCTCAGTATGCAGGAACAGCTGGTGCCAGTGGCAATTTGACTGAATGAACACGGTCACGAAGGCACTGCTGACATGCCGCCTCAGCCGCTAGCATACCACTGCCCTGCTGTGCTACGTCTGTCTACAGTTGCCTTGATGCATGCTGGCACCCACAACAAGTGGTGCAGGCCAGTGGGGCCGGCATCACCTGTAAGGAAGGCCCTTCCAACCTCCTTCCAACCCTGGCATGCGTCTACAGCATCTATGACATGATAGCATTCTTGAGCTCACTTCACGACTTGTTGTGTTTTGACATCAAACTGGTCCATATTAGCTTGACCCATGACGGCTTGCAGCTCAGCATTTTCCTGCAGGGGCTTGTTGTTGGGCTGCAGGATGTTCTGCTTGATTTGCCCCAGCCATCGCGAAAATAACACCTGCAAGACAAGCTGCAATCATCGCTATCTGTGTGGCTCAAAGGCATGAGGCACAGCTCTGAAGGGCTGAGGGGCGCTCTGAGATTCTGAGCAGAGCACTGGTACCTCTTGTGTGGTGGCTGGCAGACGCTGCTCCTGGTACTGCCGCAGCGCTGCCTGCACATCTTCCTTGTGGCCTGCCAGGCACTCCCCCAGGGCACCAGCATCTTGTATGGCCATGTTGGTGCTGCAGGTAGACACCATGGAGCTCTTGCGACCCCGATTGCAAGCATTGCTGGTACTCGTCAAAGCAGCGGCGGCAGTCATGGTAGCTGCACATGGCAGGCGGACAGCACGGCTGTCACAGGGCTGCTGGCAGGCGTACAGCCTCCTGACATGGGGCAGGGACGCCTCACGATACTGGCCATAGCATCAAGGCAGGCAGCCTGCATGCACGCAGCAAAACCTGCATGAGGATGCCAGCGGGGGCCTGGCACAGCTCAGCTGTGTGCTGAGCACACAACATGCAGACTTTCACCAGGGCTCAGCAGCTTTTGAGACCCCAATGACTTGCAAAGCGCGCCATGCACAGGCAACAGACCTTGCCACAATCTGGCTCTGAAGGTGCAGCCTAGCAAGATGCACATGCGGTGAGGGCAGGAATGTCAGGCCATTCAGCAGGCTCCGCAGCAAGCCCACCTCCTGGCTGACCTGGGCTCAGAGTGATCAAGTAGCACTGGCACGCCTGATGTGCCAGGCACGGTGGTCACATTCGCTGCAGACCACATCAAACAGGTCCCCACGGGCGCCTGAGCAGCTCACCTGCGCAGACCATGTGGGGTTGTGGGGTGCGCAGCCTCGCCCAGCAGCACAATCCTGCCGTGGACCAGCTGGTCCAATGGCTCCTTGTCAAAGATCGCATTGATGAAGGGCGCAGCAGTGCTCTGTGGCATCAACAAGTCTTGTAAGTGTACGCTTTGGGTGGTCTCCACCCCAGCAGCATATCATGAAAAGGTGGCACGGTGCTTTCTGATTAAACAAAGCGGCATTGCAAATATGGCGATTTCATATACACCAGGGAGTGTGAGGAAGACTCACAGGGCCTGCTCAAGCGAACATGCAACAACCACCAGGTTCAAGGACCCCAGCAGCGTATCATGTGGCAAAGTGCTCCTTGATACACCATGCGGCATGGCAGCTTCTGCTATTCCATGCACACAGCAGCATGGGTCAGCCTCACAAGGCACGATACTTGAAACAAGCAGCGACCATCAGGTCGCAGGGCTGCAGAGGCACGCAAGGAGGCAACAAGCTCTGCTTGTGTTGAGCAAAGCACAAGGACACTTGCGTCCTTGCATGCGAACTCTATCTAAGCAGACAGGTTGGTTGCTGTTGCTTTTTTACTGAATTACGAGCAAGAGATTTGGAGCCGCGACTTGCTTTGCACGGGGTGCTTGTCCTATTAGATCAAAACCAGACCTTGATCCTTGTTGAAAGTAACAGGCCTAGAGTAACAGGCCTACCTGCATCAGCTTGCTTAGTGCTGGCGGCCAAGTCTGCTCTGCATCCCGGCACATGCTGTCCACCCGGGCCTGGTCTGCCTTGACGGTCACGGAGTGTCCCTGCAGTGCTGGCTCTGGCTGGTTGACGTACCTGCACTGCACAGACTCATGTTTCGGTCACCATGTGCTTCCCTCTGGTGGCAGTCCTTCCTGTCGGATGCTAAATGACACACCCCAACGCTGGCAAGGCACAGCACAGCTGCTTGAGCAGGTGCAGTGTCAGTCAAACACACATGAGGTGAGACAACCCCGCTGCCACATCTGAGAAGAAGATGATTGCTCAGCCCATGCTCACCAGAGCCAGTTCAGCCTCTCCCTGGGGAGCTCATACACCACAGCATGAGTGTCGCCAGCAATGTCAAAGTACAGGGCGTTGCCAAAGTCACGGTACTCCTGCCGGATGGCTGCGGCCACTTCCTGGTTGTCTGAAGCCTGCATCACGCCACGCCAGGCACAGTAGCCGCTGTACCTGCACGCATGCAGGGAGGGGATGACATTCTGCCTGCCGCTGGGTTGTGGTCAATAGCAGGTGCCGGGTCACTGACATGCCCAGCATGCCATCAGCTGCACAGAGATGAGCACACACAGACGGCAGGTCACTTGAGTGTGCTGGCAGACTGAAGCAGTTCCACACGTGGCTCTCCCGACAGTGTCAAGAGCTCGCCGCCAGCCTTGACCATGCACCAGGTGGTGGCCAGAGCCTTTTTCTGCCCCACAGGCTCCTGCATTCACAATGTGCAAGGTGACACTCAGACGTCCACCTGCGCTTCTCATCTGGCCTAAACTTGGCTCGCGTGTTGCTCATGGACCCGTCAGCTGCCACCATGAGGTCTGCCTCCAGCTCCACACGCTCCGCAGGTTCCTCCTTGCCCCCTGTGGCCACCACAATGTGCACGCGGGCACAACCCTGCGGCTGCTGAAAGTCGACAACCCTGTGGCTGAACTTGACAATGCTGGGGTCTGGCAAGCCCCTGAGCAGCATCTGATGGATGTCCGACCAGTGTGTGCTGCAGGCAGGGCATTGGATGTGAGGCCCAGCGAGAGGTGCAGAGTGAAGAGGTGCGCCAGCTCAGGCACTTGATGGAAGTCTGACCAGGGCATGCTGCAGAACAGTGGGGCACGAAGTGCTGAGCTTGTGCAGCTTGGAGGCCACTGTGAGCAAGGTCGCTCAGCTGCACACAACTTGTGCAGTGGTCTGAAGAGCATTGACCTGCGGTTTCGCCGCTGCTGATCCCTGAGCACCACTCTGGCAGCCCTGTTGGTGATGATGCGGTTCTCCTCTATCTCCATGGGCACAGAGTTCTGCTCCAGCTGCGCCCCCAGTCCCCACGACTCCAAGACGCTGCATGTGCAGGGGTCCAGCCCCAACCCCTGCAGCAACATGGGGGCCAGGCTGGTGGCTGTGTGCATGTCCAGCAAATAGCAGGCTGGAGCATAGGAGAGTAGGGTGGTCTTGTTGCTGTGCGCATGCTGCATGTGCAGAAATGCGGTCTCTGCAGCACGGGCTGGCCACAGGCAAGCAGATCAATTGTCGGCAGGGCAGGCCATGTCACCCGTCATGCATGCTATGTATGCATGGGGCTTTTTGACAGACCCAAAGATGTAGCGACAAGTGGGCGGGGCACTCACTGCGCCAGCTGCTGATATGGAGCCTGCCCGCTCCAGCACTGTGACTGAGTGTCCTGCCCTCAGCAGGGCATGGGCTGCAGACAGCCCCCCAATGGATCCCCCAACCACAATGACATGCATGTTCACAGCAGACCAGGACGAAGCAGCCAGCCAGAGCAGTGAGGCAAATGCAACATATGTGTCATGGACTATGGTTGAACGGTCTTCACTTGCATTTCACCCTGCTTGCGGGCTCGTCGCACAGGTGGACTTTCATCCTTCACTGCCAGATGACACTGTGCATCGCTGCTCACACAAGACTGGGACAATAGGCCATGCTGCAGGGGTAAGCAGCTAGTTCACACAGACGTTGAGTTTGTTGATGCTGGAACTTCTGGGGCTGGTACAATGACATGCCGTTGCTGCCTCTGATGCCAAAGCTGCTCTGGCACATGAAGCTGCGCACAGGCTGCAGCAGCGCAGGCAGGCATTCAAGGACATGACGGAAGTGTCCAGGCAGCAGCAGGCTGCCAGAGGCTTCAGGCAGAAGGTCTTGAGGCACAAATCGTTCTTTGCATGGAGGTGAGGCAGCCTCCGCAGCTGACAAACAATGCCCGGACTGGGGAGACGCTGCTGGACAGCCAGGATCACAACATCAGTCCGTTCAAGGCACCAGCATGTGCAGAGGACAGGCTGATAAGAGCGCTTGCTTCTCGTGTGTCAACCAGGCAAGCTAAGTGCTCTGAGTGTTGATATCAAGCCCACAAACAGCACCTCGCTGCATGCAGGCTTGCTGCTCTGCAGCGACGCGTGATCACAGCCAAGGGTGCCCTTGCCACTGCGCAGCATGAGGTGGCGGTGCAGCGCCGCATCGCAGAGGTCTGGCATGCCGTCGCAGTCGCAGCCTGCAGGTGGCACGAGCAATGCGGGGATCTCACCTGTCCCAGCTTGCGCTCCCTGGGCTGGCGGTGGCCGCGAGCCTTCATGCCCTGATGGGTGTCCGGCAGACTGTTATTGCGCCCTGTGTTCATCTATCCTGCTGTCCCTGCACATGTGCCTGCATGTGTCTCTGTGGGCTGCCTACACTCACACCACTCGCTGGCCCCTGATGCAGCAGCCTGCCACCAGCACTCCCCTGCCTGCTCCGCAGGTGGCGCCTGCTGGCAGCCTGCTTTGCTGTGTGGCACCTGGAGACCCTCCAGGGCAGCAGCCATCCTGCTGATACCTTCACCTCCCCAGCAAGCTGTGGTACCCTGCGTCAGCATGGGATGCCAGCCCTTGGGGACCCATTTGACTTGAGCGCCCTCCCGCAGCCTCAAAGCA
The DNA here is from genome assembly GCA_019693375.1 of Asterochloris erici. NCBI lineage: Eukaryota > Viridiplantae > Chlorophyta > Trebouxiophyceae > Trebouxiales > Trebouxiaceae > Asterochloris > Asterochloris erici. The sequence continues at coordinate 73,813 of JAAMXJ010000682.1, read as the reverse complement.
GCAGTCTGGCAGCACCAGAGCTGCTGTTCAGGCCATCTGGCAGCCTGCAGCTGCAGGAATCTGAGCCCATGCGGTGTGCAGCCAGATGCCAGCCTCAGCCTGGACCCAGGCCCTTGAGAGCAAGCAGTATGGTGGATCGGGTAAGGGAGGCAGCTCAGCGCCAGGCAGAGAGGCAGAGACTGTTGCCAGGGCCGCAGAGGCTGCTCACAGGGGATGCACAGCAGAGCGCACTGGAGCCGGGGCCAGGCGAGCAGCGCTGGGCTGGTGCTGGCACGCCCCCCTCAGGCCGGCTGAGAGGCGCCGGCGAGGCCGGTCCCACAGGCTCATTTGCCTCTGCCGGCTTGGGTTCTGTGCAGCCACTGAGGTCTCCCCTGACTGGCGCAGCTGAGGTGTGGAGGCAACAGCCCTCTGGTCGCCCTGGCAGGCCTGCAGCAGGCAGCATTGCCATCAGACATGGCCTGGCACAGACTGAACCAGCTCAGAGGCCGTCTGCAGCTGCCCAGCAGCCGCAAGGGACGGGCATGCCTTGGGTAGGTAGTCTGGGGACACCCGACGTTGCAGAGGGGGCAGCGGAGTGGCTGGACGGGGCCGCCGCAGTCATCGCCAACTCAGCAGCCCAGGAACAGGAGTTGCAGCAGCTGACAGCACTGCTGGCGGAGCAGCAGCAGCAGGCTGCCCACCAGCAGAAGGCAGCCCAGGACCTGCAGAGCGCGGCTGACGTGTGTGTGGCAGAGCAGGTGGCTGCCCTGCGCCGCTTCGGGCAGGCCGCTCACAGCGGCGGGGGTCACAGTGCAGTTCGGCCTGCACTTGAGGGCAGGCTGCGCGTTGTGGCGGGAGCTAAGGCCCAGATTACTCAGGGGCAACCTGCCTGGCAGGTGGGGGACTTACTGTGTCGCTGCAGTGACGGAACTTTGGTCTGCTCCTCCTGTGCCTGCTCAGAACTGCAACACAGTGCACTCAAAATACACCTTGCTCCACTTCACGCGACCAGAGCAACTGGCAGCTTTTGGTTCCAGCAGTGCCTCACAGCCTTCCAACAGCGAGGGGCCTTCAGGCAATTTGCTGAAGCCAACAGCTGCACCTTGTGACTCGGCAGCTGGTCACTGCAGCATGCTGCTGCCCAACTCAGATGCACATGCAGGCTCAAACGCACCACATGGACTCCTGTGCTGCTCCGCAGGAGCTCAACAGGACCTGGCAGCAGCCGAGGGCTGTGCACCAGCCCAGCCCAGATGCAGCGATGCCCTGCCACCATGTCTCAGGCAGCCTGCCCCTGCAGCAGCCTCGCAGCACCCTGTCGGCCCGTCCCAGCCGCCCTCTGCTGCCTGGTGAGCTGCAGAGGCTGGTCAGCTTGCAGAAGAAGGACAGGGAGCAGCAGGGCGGCCCGCCAGGCCTGCAGCACCCATGGCCGCAGGGTCTGCCAGGGGTTGACGTGAAGCAGCCCCACTGGGGTTCGAGCCTGCAGCAGCTGCCGTCTGCCGGGTCTGCCTTGCTGCGGGTGGGGGTTCCACAGGGGCAGCTTGGGGTCAACACGCCAGGCACTGGCGTGCAGCAGCAGCTCCTGAGCTGGCAGGGCCAACCCAATGCACTGTCATCGCCGCCGTGGGACCTTGACTCCCTCCAGGCCAAGCCTGGCACGGACTCAGCCGGAACGCCCTTGCTGCAGCATACCCAGAGCAGCCGCGGCAGCCAGGCACCCCAACAGGAGCCCCCCAGATGCCAATCGTCCTTGGGGAGGTTCTTGGCGGGCATGATTAAACAAGTTAGGGGGCGCAGCCCGCTCAGCCGGCAGTCCAGCGTGGTGCCGCTTCTGTCACCTTCAGCCTTGCCAGCGCCTTGCACTTCCCAAAGCGCTGCAGCAGGCCTGCTGTCGGCTGCTGTGCCTGTGGCAGTTCCCTGGGAGAGTTTGCCAGCACAAGCGCCCACCGTGCTTGGCCCCCAGCATGCAGCGACAGGCCGGCAGGCTGCTGCCGCGTCTGCAGCTGCACCCAGGGCAGCTGGAGCTGTTGTGCAGGGCCTGCCAGCACAAGCGCCCACCGTTCTTGGCCCCCAGCAGGCAACGACAGGCCAGCAGGCTGCTGCGGGGCCGTCTGCAGCTGCACCCCGGCCAGCCGGAGCCATTGTGCAGGGCCTGCCAGCCCAGGCGCCCCCACTTGGCCTCCAGCAGGCAACAACAAGCCAGCAAACTGTTGCAGGGGCATCTGTCGCTGCGCCTGGGACAGCAGCAACCCCCTATCAGCCACTGCCCACCATCAGTGAGGTGCCAACGCCGACACCCACTGTCCTCCAGAACGGTGCAGCCCTGGCCATACAGCGTGCTGGGGAGGTGCAGCCACTGCCACCACCAGCCCAGGCCAGGCAGCCACCTGCTGGCACAGATGCAAGCTCCAGCTCCAGCTCCACCTCCAGCTCCAGCTCCAGCTCCAGCTCCAGTGCTGGGTCAAGCACGGCGTCAGAGTCAGATTCAGAGACTAATGGAAGCTCGGCATCAGGTTCAGAGGAGGCAGGTGCAGCAGTGGGGGAGCAGCCTGCTCTGGGCCACCACCCCGGAAACAGGCAGCTGCAACCCGAGGGCACGAAGGTTGACGCGAAAACTGCGGTGCAGCTCAATGATGCAAAGGGAGTCACCGGAGGAGGGGGACTTGCCTCAGTGACGGCTGAACCAGCTGGTGAGACTGGCGCTCTGCCGCAGTGAATTCTGCAGTCACTGCCACCAGCAAGGCGTGGCACACGCGGCCCGACCTTCTGCCAGGTTCCTCTGCAAGCAAGTTTGCTGTTTGTGTGTGTTCTGCAACAGGCTGCTGCCCATTGGAGCAGTGCTGGACCAGGAGCACCTGCCCTCAGTAAGCACAGGTGACACCTGCATTGGCTGGTGGAGCAGAGGGGGGTGTTTGCAGTCCTGCATGCAGGCATGCAGCAGCTCGTCAAGGTGGCAGCTGTGCCCCAGGCTTGCCATGGACCTCATTTTGCATGTCAGGTATGTTGCAGCTCCTGCAAGGTGGCAGCTACGGCCCAGGCTTGCTTGAAGCCGCAGCCTGCATGCCGCAGCATAGCTCCTTCATGCCTGCTGGCGTGCAGCAGCTCTTTTTGGGCAGCAGTTATGGCCCAGGCTTGCTGGGGGCCACAGCCTGCCTGCTTGAACACAGCTCCGGGCTGCCTGCAGGCGTGCAGCAATTTTTCAAGGTGGCAGCTATACTCAGGCTTACCTGAAGCCTCAGCATGCATGCCTGAACATAGCTGCTTTCTGGCTGCAGGGTGCAAGGTGCAGCAGCTCAGTGAGGAGGAAGCGATGACACAGGCCACTGCTCGGCTGCGTAGCGCCTTTGCCAAGCGCAGGGTGGCAGCAACTGTCAGGGGCGGTCTGGAGCAGGGGTCGCTGGCCCAGAGGATCCTGGCATCAGCCAGAGCACAGCGCGCTGCAGAGGCGGCGGCTGCAGGTGGTGGGCAGGCTGCCACTGGTGCTGAGGAGGCTGCAGGTGAGCAGCTGCGACTTGCGTTGAGGAGGCAGCAGCTGGGGCAGCCGCATGAACAGCAACGCTGCAGCTGGTGCTGCCCAGGCTGCCAGTTGCGGTGAGAGGCTGCCAACTGTGGTGAGGGTCTGCAGGGAGCAGGGGCGCACCTATCAGCACGGCAGCTTGTGCTGCCCACGCTTGGGATGGTGCCCAGCAAGATGCAGGCAAGCTTTGCAGCCCTGGCCCCTTGGCAAGCGCAGCAGGCATGCACCCTCAGGTGCTCCCACGCTGGTGGCTGCGGGAAACAGTCAGGCTTCCTGCAAGCGGATGGCCTCCAGCACCTGCATGCCATGCCGCCGCAGCGGCATGCTGCGGACTCTGTGAGGCTACCTTTTGGGCAAGCAGGCAGGGCCTGGGGCCTTGTGTGCCAGGCGCATGCAGCATGCTGCAGTATCCCGCCATACTGCGGCTCAGCAAGCCGCCAAGGATGTGCACATGCGTGTATGCAGGTCTGCCTCAGCAGGAGGCCCCTGCGGCTGCAGTGGGCAGTGAACCATCCTCGACGGGAGGTGCTGCAGCACCACGCGCCAGGAAGGGAAAGTGGGCCTTCTGGGCCCGCATGGCACGGCACAAGGCTGATAACAGCACAGGGGCACAGGCAGACAGCCAGGTGGGCCAGGAGATGTGGTCTGCTGGAGGTAGCTGGCAGCATGACTGTACCTGGAAGGGTTTGACGAGGTCATTTTGGGGTGTTGCCCAGGCAGCAGGCCTGCCCCTGAATATGGGATTTTCAGATGCAAGCCAGCTGCGAGAGGCGCAGCACCACAGCAGATGCACTGAGTGCACCACAGCAGATGCACTGAGTGCTGCGCCCCGACATGGATGCAGCCTCTCCTGCTGCGCTGCAGGCAGCAAGGAAGCCTGTATATTTCACCTGCATGAAGCCGGCCTTGCACACCCTTTCTGTCAGACCTCCAAACCGAGTGCCAGACAGAGCACTTCACCTGTGCAGGATGCCGATGCTGCAGCGCCCACTGTTGCCCAGCAGATGGCTGCCCTGCCTGCAAACAGCGTAGGCGAGATTGGGGATCCAGTGGTGCAACCCGAGCCCAAGCGCAAGGTGACATACGCTGTCCTGCATGCAGCACCTGTCACTACATGTCGCACATGGCCCCCTAGGAAGCACATGCGCTCTGCTCCAAGCTTGTTTGCCAAGCCAAGGGCACACAAGTTGGGGTGGGTGCATTGAGAAACAGGACATATTATGTAAACTACTGCAAAGCAGCATGACGCCAAGCACAAGAGCCTCACCGACAATTGGATCTGCCTGTCCCTCAGAACCACATCACCTACTATGTTCTGTGACATGCCCAACTTGCTGCATCTTTCACTGTTGCATACAGCATATTTCCCCAGGCGGCTGGGTATCCTTGCGAGCAGCATATTCCCCTGCATGCTGCCAATCAGAGCTTCCATCGAGAGCAGATGTCTCTTGGGGCGACCTGGTCTGCATGTCAGGATCAGCCTCGTTCTGGCCCCCAAGATTTGCCGTTGCATTGGAGCCCAGGAAGCCATGCAGAGTCTTGCTAAGGCCAAAACATGTGGCCTGCATGAGCCGCCTTCCCCCCTGCAGTGCTTTTGAGGCTGATACAAGCGCGCTCCACAACGTACGTCATGTCAGGACAGCTAGTGGGACCTGCAAACCAGCTACAGCTGCCTGCAACATGCTTGGTGGGTCTGTGTGTGCCTTCAAGCAACCTTTACCTGGTGCAGAACAAGAAGAAGGGGGACAAGCTGTCCACTGTGCTGGAAACCATCATCAGCCAGCCCCTGCACAGCCGCCAGGATAGCCCCATCAACTTCAGCCTGGACCTGCTGGATCCCAGCATGTTTGGGGGCCCGCCCCTGCTGGCCACAGGCGTAGGTGAGGATTGCCCACTTGCTCGGCACTTATACAGTCACATCCTGTCTGGGGGGTGTATCGTGCAACTCAGCATGAATGCTGAGCAGCCTGCCGTTACATGGACCTTCTGGACCTCTGCATGTTCAAGGGACCCCTCCTGGCTTGTAGCACAGTGGAATGGCTGGCAGCCCAATTAGCAAGGCTCAAGGGCTTCCCCTGACACCTTTGTCAGTTGCTCAGGCGTTTCAGCATGCAGGTCTGGGACAGGGCCCCTGTTATGGATGTTTGCATGCAGCTGGGCGAGGTAGACAGCAAAGAACCTGACAGGTAGATGTCAACACCAGCACGTTGCTGTGCAGGCGTCTCAGCCCAAGCCCCAGGCCTGTCACGGTTGGCAGCTAGTCGGCCACAGCTGAGCGGGGCGGTCTCGCTAGAGCAGGTGGGCGCCTGAGGGAGGCAGGGACTGCAAAATGCATGCTGCCTGCCCTGGGGCCAATGGCTGAGGACGATGTGCAGTGCACCTCCAATCAGGATGCACACCGGCAAGTGACCTCACAGATTACCGCTTAGAAGCTGACCCCACGGATCGCCGGCTGACAGCTGACCCCATGGACTGCAACTTGACAGCTGACCCGCATACTTTGTCCAGGCTTGATGGGGCTTGTCAGTGCTGCTCCTCACCCCAGACGATGACGACATGTGCAGGATCTTGCCCAGCATCAGCACATCAGCAAGGGGCCAGCCAGGCCCAGCAATAGTCCAGCAAGTCACTGGGCTCAGGACAGCAGGCAGCCAGGAGTGCCCAGGAGCCTTCATGCACAGGTGATGCACCCCTTAATGCAGTATCATCACCAAAGCGCTCACAGTGCGACTGCAGCCCTGATGGCCACAATTAGCCTCTGGCCCTGGAGAATGAGCTGGTGTGCGGCAGTGCTCAAATCTTGCATAGCACCAGGCATCTGCAGCTGTGGCCAGCAGCACAAGGCACAACCACAGCAAGCAGCTGAAAGGCGAGCCGGTCATGCAATGCCCAGGACTGCCTGGTGACATTGCCCATGGCATTGCAGGTTGTCTGTCTGATCAGAGGAAAGTGCTGAGCCTTAAGCCTCACGTCTTGGCTGATAAGAAGCATTGCTGGCTGCAGTTTGCGCCCTCAGTCTAACCCTAGCAGAGCACCTTGTCTGGTCAACACCACCACCTCGAGGCCTCAGGAACAGGCAAGGCCAGATCTCCGGCAGTGGAGCGCCATAGAACCACAACGATGGACTTGGCATGGCCGATCACTCTGCTCGCCATCATTGGCGGGTGGCTGGTCTACAAGTGGTTCACAGCCCGAGAAGACCCTCAAACACAACCACAGACCCAAGCAGCAAGCATAGATGGCAAGAGAAGGTTCACACGCAAGGAAGTGGCAGCCCATGCCACTTCAGATGACTTGTGGGTGATCATCAGAAGCCGAGAGCACCAGAATCAGGCCCGCGTCTACAACCTAACAGATTATGTTGAGGAACACCCTGGTGGCCAGGCCATTTTGAACTCTGCTGGCGGCGACTCCACAAAAGGCTTCTATGGGCCCCAGCACCCGCCCAAAGTATTTGACATGATTGAAGACTTCTTCATTGGCTCAGTTGCAGAATAGCCTGTCAGTCGACAGGAAGCTGTGGACCCGTGCTGTCAGACCAACTCCCCCTCTCCTTCCCCAGGCAGTTCCTATGCACCCTTCAGGACACACCCCCCTCCTCAAACATGCCTATTGATCAAAGACCACTGAATGATGATGAGAGTTCAACAGAAGTCAAAAGACAGGAGTCACGACCGAGTGCTGAAAGTCATTACTTGCTTGCAAGCAGAGGCATGCACGATGCACATCTTGCACTCAGGGGCTTTGAACTGTGTTGCAAGCAAAGGGACTGGGTCTTCCAGAATGCAGTGAAGGTCACACAGGTGCTGAGACGGGTCCAAAGTGGTGGGCGTAGTCCAGACACGCGCCCCTGTGGTAGTGCCAGATTGCCCACACCACCAGAATATGCATGATCTGGTGGGAGTTGAGCCAGTAGTCGAAGGGTCCAGCCTTGCGTGGGTGGGGGCTGCAGAACCACTTCTCCGGAATGCGCAGCACATTGATGATAGCGCCGCTTGCAGACAGAACCTGCATGGGAGCGTGGAGGTAGGGGAGCCGCACCCTCCAGCTGACAGCTGGAGCTGCTTGCACCTGCTGCGCATCACACCTAGCTGAACATCCAACACCTGAGTGCCTGACACCTGCCCACCAGCAGGTCCAGGGCTCAAAGCAACAGGCAGTGACGAGCAACCACCTCTCCTGACTGGAAGCTGCAGGACATGTCCCCAAGAGAGACAAAGGGGGGTGCGCGACCCCACAAGGCCACTGACTGTCGCCTTAAGAGGCTCTGCAGTTTGCAGGGTGCTGTGGAAGCTTCCACATTGGACTCCACGACAGTGTACTGGAGCACTACCGCAGATTCACAGACAGGGTCCTCCTGGCAGGCAATAGCCACGAGATTTTGTTTGCCATTCACCGCAGACAGAGCGCGTCTTGGTTGCAAACAGCCACCAAGATCCACTTCATGGCATCCTGTATCACTTGCCCCACCCACAGATAGGGCCTTGCTGGCAAGCAATGAGCCCGATGCTGCCCGCCATCACACTAACTGTCCCTGGGCAAGCCCCAGGAGTGGGTGGCGGAAGAGCTGGCTTTTGGGAAGGCCCCTAAGCGCGGAAGCGAGCGCTTCTTCCAGGCAAGGGCAGGAAGAAGGCCACAGGAACCCACCTCCATAGCCAGGTACTGCATCACTGCAGCCTGGCAGCCAAGGTCCCAGGCCCAGCGCACAAGGATGGCTCCCAGGCGCACCAGGAGGAGCACTAGCAGTGGCACTGCGCGTGCTGTCTTGTTGGTGGCTGCCACCCCCGCGGTGGCGCACGCGGCAGCTGCCAGGTAGTAGGAGACTATGAAGAACATGCGGGCGTGGGGATGCTCATGCATGCCCCACCACAGGCAGGGATGCATGCCTGACAGCATGAGAAGGAAAATGCCGCAGACCTGCAGGCAGAGCAGGAAGAGGCCGTGGGGACCTGCACACACAACGCCCTGACCCCATGACTGGGTCCGGCGGCATTGCTGCACAGCTGGTGCTTGGCGTCATCAGCGACAAACACTGTAGCTGGCTCTGACCCTTGCAGCTGTGCCCTGGCCTCTGCCCTACACTCTGCCAATCTCATGGTTGTGCCGTTCTTCACAGCTGCGAGGTAGCTTCAGTATCTGTTCTGGCCACAGGTGTCTCGCCTCCAGCCTGCTGCTGCTCAAGCTGTTTGCAGCGCAGCAGATGGGCACCACTGCACCGACAGGAGGCGCACTCCAGCATGTCGCCCCACTGTCCAGGGCAGGCAGTGGCCGTCTGCTCACATGTGCATGGGCGCTGCCATTACTGATACATGACTCTCCCAGGGGCTGCCTGTCAGACATGCAGGCAAAGGCTGGGCAGCTGTGAGCTGAGAGACTGGCGTGCTGCTGCCCGCAAGGTAGCTCATCGTCTGTGGGCTGGCCAGCAACAGCGTGGCCAGCTGCACACACTGCAGAGCTGCCAGCTATGTGACAAGCTGCCAGTTGCTTTTGAGGACGCCTCCACTGTCCCTGCCAGGCGAACTTGGTGACAGGCACCCTCCTTCAGGTCTTGGCGAATGCGCAACTGGGTCCCCTCACCGCCGCAGACCGCATGGTAGGCCGCAGGCAGCCACGCACACCACAGACAAGGATGCTGTCTGCAGGCTTAGGGCATGTTGCATGGACCCCAAACATGTAAAAGAGCCCCAACTGCAGAGCCTCACGCTGCAGGCCAGGTCTGGGTGCAGGTACTCACATCGCAGGCCAGAAACTTCTTGTAGTGCCAGTGGTGGGCCATCATGGAGTGGTACATGACCGAACCGCTGAGGCACAGCAGGATGGGCACCAGGTTCTCCAAGAACGCGATCGGAGCCTTGGGCCACATGCGCAGCGTGTTGAAGTACAGGGCCAGCAGGATTGCCAGAATGGGCAGAAGGTGGGCCCAGATGTTGCCTGCAGGGGGTGCACAGAAGCATTATATGTCTGTGCTGGACACTGTGGGGATGGTTGAATGAGTGCTTGGAAGAGACAGAAAAGGTGAAGATCACGGACAGGCTGCTGATGCCACCTGAGCTTGAAGCGTTTGCCAGCGAACCGGCGAAGCATGCTGAGCAAGGGGCTGACGTGCTGGCTTGCTGGGCTTCTGTTGGCACTGCCTCACCTGTCTCATTATGGTACTGGGCAATGCTGCAGATGCACTGTTGTGGCGACAGACCTGCAGTGCAGAGGCATGGTGGGGCATTCCTGAGTTTGGCACTTTGGCTGGTCAATGTGGGTCAGCCACGGCCGAGCTCACCTGCCCTGTAGCCTGATCTCACATGTTTGTTGTACTGCAGGACTGAAGGGCATTCATCAACCCAGTACAGGCGCTTGGCGCCCCATGGTGGTGGAGGTGCCGCCTCTCTGCTTGCTGCACCCTCCTCTGTAGGCGTAGCCGTTGTTGGCTTGCAGAATGAAGCAGCTGGCACTCGATCTGACAGAGAGAGGTTATCTGGCTTGCCTGAGGGCAGCTGCTGTCCATTGTGATTCTGCTGGTGCCCCTTGACAACCTCCTGTGGGGTCTTCCGACCATTGCGTGGTCGCATGCTAGGAGCAACCCATTGGCGCCCACGACCCGCACAAGGACGGGTCAAAGTCAACTTCGGCAAGACAGAAAGTGGCTCAGCAAACTTTCCAGCCTGCCTGCCTGCCATGTGGTGAAGTCTTATGCATCAAAGCCGACCATTCAAAGCTGTTTCGCGCCTCTGACAGATCAACAACTGCAGAGCAGAAGCCAGATCTCGGCCTAGTCCAGCAGCATGGAGGGTGAGGGATCTGAGCAAGCCTCAACATCTGGCAGGACTGAAGGTGATTGTTTCAGCCCTGCAAGCCATCCAAGCTGAGGCGTGCTCTGTGTGGCACAAACTGCACGGACTGGCCGTCAGCATACCCTATTTGTCCACAGTGGGCAAGCGCTTGCTGGTTCAATCGCAGAGGTAGGGATTCAATCCGCCACCAGCGAGCAGCACGCGCCAACCCTCGCGCGTGGCAAGCAGGTCAAGGCCAATGGCACAGCAGCACCTGGCGGACAGGATGCTGTCGCTGCAACAGCACATGCTGCAGCTGCGGCAACCGAGAAGCCCAGCAGTCGGGCAAATGGCACAGCTGAGCCTGGTCCGTCCAGCCAGGCCAGCCAGGCCTCTGCCAGCGGCAGCTCCTCAACAGCATCCAGCAGCCAGCAGGTGGTCCCCCGCACTGGCGCAGCAGGTAGGTTCCTGACTGCCAATGCCATGCGACCTCGGTGGAGGAGCTGGTTCGCAGCTAATAGATGAAACCATTGTGCTTCTGGCTGATGAGGCTTTGCCCTTGGTATGCACTGGTCCCGTCTCTGGACTGTGAGTTGCTCCTGCTGCTCCCGCCCACCTGTTCTTTGAGCACAACACAGCTCACGGAAACCAGCATCATGGAACGCACGGCTGCAGCAAAGTGCAGATGCCCTTGCCTCTTGAGGTCATCCAGCTCTCAGGATGCACAGCATAGCTCAACAATGCTGCAGCCCAGCAGCGGGGGTACTTGGAGGAGCTGAAGAGCATGCTGACCAGCATGGCAGTGAGCCAGCAGCGAGAGGGCATGAAAGATCGCTACGCCTTCTGGGAGACCCAGCCCGTTGCGCAGTTCACGGACCTCGATGAGAATATGCCAGTGAGCCTCGCAGTGCACCAGGCCTGTTCACTCCTTGTGTGGTGCCCTCCCCACACCACCAGTTGGTGCATTGCCATGAGTCACTAGCTCAGCCCGTCGCACAGGTCACCATCTACCCAAGAAGCATGCTTGGGGAGCCACTGTGTATGGCCACAGCTCCCATCTGCCTCAAAGCTCAGCACTCCTCCAGGCAGCAGCAGTTGTTGCCTGCAGCCTCTAGCCCAGATTCCCCATGTCTGACCAGTGTCAAAGCCGTGCCCAACAAGTCACTGCAGCGTGTGCACAGCAGAAGCCGTACAACCCCTAACCGCTGATCAGCAAGCGGCAGCTGGTAGGCTGATGCATACCAGCACCTGCCTGTCATGCAGTGCTGACACATGTCGCCGGCCTCATGTCTCCCTCATGTGTGACTGACCTCACGGTGCAGGACCGTGATGGCCCCATAGACAAGCCTAAGACGGTGGCAGACATCCGGAAGGAGCCCTATGACCTGCCTGCCAAGTGAGTGTTCTGGATGACATCACCCGTCGAGATTCGTGTGGCAATTGCAGCGCAGCTTCGCGGCAGGGGTATCATTTGCCAAGGCTGGCTCCTGTTGCATGTGCGTCAACATGCACAGGGACTCTGCCTGTGAATGTGCGGCGCAGCAGGCAGCCTGACTGTGTGACCGATAGGGCAGGCTGACCTGTCACTGAGATTGCTGTGATGTGGAGGTCAGGAGCAAGCAAGCGTCAAGGACATGAGTCAGCGGTGCCATGCATTGAGCTGTTGAGCTGCCAAGCCGATGCTTGCTGGACGTCTTGCTATTGACATAGCAGGGGCCACTGACAAATCGATGCTGCCTGCCATGCAGCTTTGAGTGGTGTGACTGTGATATAAATGATGAGGCTGTCGTCAAGGAGGTGAGGTCTCTTTCACTGTTTGAGAAGCCAAGGCGATATGCCCTGGAGGCACAACTGCTATGCTGGTTGCTTCAGATCAGGTTGTGCAAAACAGCATGAGCACCAGCTTTAGGCCTGCCAAACTGTGTTTGGAGCCGCAAGCTGATGTGCTAAGCAGCTTAAGCGCCAGATCTGGGGTTGCCAAGTATGTGCAGCTGCAATGTGATGCTGCAGAGCAGCAATTTTGCTACGTGGGTGCTGTAAACTGGTTGAAATTGCAGACTGGAATGCAAAGCACACAAGCGTCAGCCTTGGGACGGTAAAAAATTTGCAGCTGCCATTTGAAGCTATGCCTGACCTGCTGCAGGTGTATGATCTACTGATGTTCAACTATGTGGAGGACGACGATGCCATGTTCAGGTAACATGATTAAGGATTCTGCTGGCATGCGCCACGTCCTCTGCACTGCGAGACTCTGAGAGTGAGCGGCCTGCAGCATATCAACAGGGCCTTTCTGAGAAACAGGTGCAAAGATTCCTCTGCCGCTCTGATTGTGCATCAGCCAGGGAATGATGCTGCTGCTGCAAGCAGATTGGCTGTGTCTGCTACCACATTCTGGAGTCTGGCTGCCTGGGCGTGTTTTACAGAGGAACCATGCTGAAACGGGCATCCCCGTCTGCTGTGAGGCGTGGCCTCTCAGCATTGAGGGGACCCCACTCCCTGAAGGCATCAAGGCTCCAGTCCTCCTGAAGTGGGTGCTGCAGCCAGGGCTCTATGATGGCCTGCCCAAAGCAGTGCACCATGCACAGTCCTGCTCCTGGCGGTGCAGGTTCAAGTACTCCCACTCCTTCCTGAAGTGGGCGCTGCAGCCGCCAGGGTTCAAGCCGGAATGGCACCTGGGCGTGCGTGTGGCCAGCAACAGGAAGCTGGTCGGGTTCATCACAGCTGTTCCAGCCTCCATCCGTGCCAGGCAGAACACTGTGGCCATGGTGGAGATAAACTTTCTGTGCGTGCACAAAAAACTACGATCCAAGCGCCTCGCGCCCGTGCTGATCAAGGTGGGCTTAGACCTTATAAGTGCAGAGGGGTTTGTGTGCTTTGTGCTTGCTGCGCAGAGGCTGCTCGTGACGCAGGTTCCTGTCACGTATGGCGATGCTGCTGCGGGCCTGCATGCCCTGCCTTTGTGTGCCCTGCCTTTGCACGGCTGCTTGAACAAGACCTGTGCTCGATGCACCAGGGGTCTTTGCTGGTCATGGAGCAGCGCAGTGCGGAGGGTGCAGCCCATGCATCGGCCACCTGGGGGCCCACCTGTGGCCGCTGCTCTGCGATGCAGCGTGCACAAGGCTGGTACGCTCCTCAGGCTGGCCATCCCTGGCCAAGAGAAGGGTTTTTACAATGCAGCCAGCCATGTGCCTCCTTCACAGTGCTGCCTGTCCAAGTATCAGCTTAGCTGGACAGCGTGCAGCCTGGCCTGATTTCAGCTGGCAGGCAAGATACCTGTACAGAGTCCTGCCATGCATCTGAATCCTGCACCACGCCAGCTTCATCGGTCTAAGTGCTCCTCTCATTTGACTGACCCACCTCAAGTGCCGGTGCAAGTGTGCTGCAGGAAATCACGCGGCGAGTGAACGCCAACGACATCTGGCAGGCAGCCTACACTGCAGGAGTGGTGCTGCCCAAACCTGTGGCCGTCACCCAGTACTGGCACAGGTCCCTGAATCCCAAGAAGCTCATCTCAGTTGGCTTCTCGCGGCTGCAGGTCAGCACAGCTTGCAGCATGTCGTCTGCTGGCTGTTCAGTGCAACACTCAATGTAGCATGTTGTTGGCTTCTCATTGATGCACTGCCGAAGCAGACGAGGTGCATTGTTGGAGGGGCGGCCGGGGCCAGTGTGGCGCTGGCCACTCTGCACATCCTGGTGCTGACAGCTCCATGGCAGCCCCTTCATGGTGCACAGGCCAGACCCAGCGCCAGCATGCTGCCACCCTTTTGCACCCAGCAGCAGCCACATCTGCAAAGGTCTGGCTGCACAAGGCTTGATCTTCGACCTGGCCGCCTGCAGTCTCGGATGACAATGGCACGGACGCTGAAGCTGTACAAGCTGCCTGATGAGCCACTGACGCCAGGCATACGGGCACTGGAGAGGCGAGACATTGCGCAGGCAAGCTGCGTGGCATGCGCAGCTTCTCGCCAGCTGTGCTGCCAAGCTGATGCGCCGCCTGCAGCAATGCCTTGTGGCTGTCAACTTGCTGCTGCATTGCATTGCATCAACAGGTTTCACTTGGCCCATGCACACCTTTGCACGCTTACACGTTGGCATGGCCACTACCTTTCCCAGCTGCCGAGCGGCTGTGTGCTCACAAATCAACACTGATCGCCCCTTGTGCCGTCAGGCAGCTGGTGAGCCCATTGCTCTGCTCCTGCAGGACGCGCAGGTGCTGGGCCACTTGACCACGAGGCATGCCACTTCCGTGGTGCTCCCTGCCCTTGCAGCACACTCAGGCTGCTGCAAGCTTCCATTGTCTGTGAGACATGACTCCCTACCCCTGCAGGCGACACAGCTGCTGAGCCCAGCCTGCTCAGGCGTGTTTCAGAGGTGCCAAGACATGCCCCAGAGGGCCTTTTACCCATCCGGAACCCTGGTGCCCTGCCAATTCTCCTCAGCCCTGCAGGTGGTGCAGCTGCTGATCACCCACCAGGGCGAGACTGTACTGCGCCAGTGTTCATGCGGGCTGCAGAGGTCGCACGAGCCCACTTTCAGCAGAACTGGTGCCCCTGCAGATCGTCGAGCTGTCAACTAAAGCTCGAGACATGCTGGCCGTTGATCCACCAGTCCCATGGCCTGTAGGTGACACAGCTGCTGAGCACCTACCTGGGCAAGTTTGGGCTGGCCCCGGTGTTCACAGAGGAGGAGGTGGAGCACTACCTGATGAGCCGGCCGGGCGTCGTCTCGGCCTTTGTGGTCGAGAGTGCAGGTAGGGTTGCCAGTCAGTAGTGTTGGTGAAGGGTGCAGGGGCCTGCCCGCCATCCATGGGCTGCTGGGAGAGGCAGTGGCGGCTGGCTGGGCTGTTTGTGCATGGTGGACTATAATGGAGGCAGTCATGTTGCAGTCAGGTTTGCTTTTGTGGTCAAAAGTATGAGCTGGGCAGCCACAGTTGCAGCCTTGTGGCAGGCCGTCTTTTGGTTGACTTCGCATCTGTGAATAGAGAGCGGATGGGGCATTGCCAGCAGGGCGGAAGCTGGCAGTGGCTGCCCATAGGCTGCCTTGACTTGGAGGTCGAAGCGCGGCTGGGGCTGATTTCTTTCTTTGACCTGAAAGGCCGGTGCACTCTCCTCGGATAGGCGTGTGCGGCTTCCAGCTGGCCCTGAGTTGCTTTCAGCTGCCGTGCTGCTGCCCTAACACCTCCAAAAGCTATCTGGAGGCCTGTCTGCCTGCAGGAGTAGCTTGTTCTCATCTGTTCTGTGCAGCTCACCCTCTTGGGGAGGGTGCATCTGGCAGGGGCATCCCTGCTGTGCCATGCACTGCTATAAACCTGCTGGCTCCACCCTGCTGCAGGGAGCGGCATTCTCACCAACACCCTGCTGAGCTTCCACATGCTGCACTCCATGATGACAGACAGCACAGTCAACGCAAGTGCTGCACCCTGCTGCAGGAGGCATCATCACGGACCTTCTGAGCTTCTACACGCTGCCCTCCACGGTGATAGGCAACGAAAAGTACGACACTCTGACAGCGGCCTATATGTACTATACAGTGGCCACCGAGACCCCCCTGAACAAGCTCATGCAGGACGCCCTCATCCTGGCCAAGAAATCGTGAGCCACCCTGCGGCGCCTTCGCTGATTCAGGCCACTGATTTGGTGTCTCTGGTGGTGGTGGGCCTGTCCTGGGGGCACAGGCTGAAGAGCCAGTCTTGCTGCACTGGGCAGGCTGTGTGGTGCAGCTTGTGGGTGCCAGCTGCAGCTTGTGGGTGCCAGCATGTTGCTCATGCAGTCCACCTGTCCTTACAGCCAGAGCTGTGCCGCTGGTGACCCCCCTGTGCATGGGCCTGAGCGCTTACTGCAGCTTGCCTTCTGTCACAGAGATCGGCCCATCAGTCTTTGCGGCTGGTGCAGCTTGCATTGCGCCATGGTGGCTGAACTGTCAATCATTGCGGCTGCGCACACTGACTGCACTGAGTCCACACTGTACTGGCATAGGGGACCTGTCCATGCTGCAGGCTTATGACAGACACAATGGCCCAATCCGGCATGCATACCTGAGCCTGCATGCTTGCTCGCAGGGACCATGATGTTTTCAATGCGCTGGACATTTTCGACAACGCCACCTTCCTGAAGGAGCTCAAGTTTGGCATTGGGGACGGCAAGCTGCGCTACTATCTGTACAACTGGCGAGTCCTGGGCAAGGACATTGAGCCCTCTGGTGTTGGCCTGGTCCTTCTGTGACACAGGGTGCTGGGAAGACTCATCCGAAGGCTGCCTTGGCCTCAAAATGATTGCTGCCCATGCAAGCCACCAGCAACCCCACTCTGACAATTTGTCACAACAGACATGTCCAGACTCCCAGAAGTAAAGTACAGCACAGCGCCACTGGCTTCAAGGTACCATGAAGCAGCAAATAGCATAGGGAGCGTTCCTTTGTGAGAGCCAGGGACCGCGACAGGAGCTCTGTAAGCTAGTCACGGCAGAGGAGCCCTCAGCCACCGTGCACACGACCATTACGCAGGTCAGTGCTGCTGCCGGGGGCGTCTGAGGAGTCTGAGGATATGCCGGGGCATTGCGACTTGAAGCAGCTAGAATCTTTCCCGGCCCCGGCTGCGTTTCGGTGCTGGCAGTGGCTGGGACGGCAGCACAGGGCACCGTCATGGCTGCAGCGTGACCAGATCTGTTGTTGCTGCCCCGCGAGCTAAGGTCACTTTTGCCCACATTTCTTGAATCACAGCTTGCTGCTCCATGTGCATCAGGTCTGCGCACCAGCACCTGAGCACGCGGTGGCCTCACTGGAGCTGGTCGATTGAGATGAACAAACCACATGTGCCCCATGTGAGGGGGGCCGCGCTTTTTCGTGTGAGCGGCGGCAAGCTCCAGGCCTGCCCAGTCGCCCCTGCCCCTCCTGCAGGCACTCCTGAGATGACGTGTGAGACCTGCCTGCCAGACCAGCACGCCCGCTACTTTATAATGCAGCACTTTGGCAGCCACGCTCGCCTGGAAGGGCTGGTCCACAGCAAGTCAGCTGGGGACTTGCACCAGGGAATGGCCGCCACCTGCGGCGCACTGGCTGAGTCATGCATTCCAGGTAGGGACGGCGACCGTCCCTGCCGGATGAGTGCCATGTGGGCAGGATCTGGGTGCCCCTGGCCACAGCATCTGCCTGTCCCAATCAGGAGGCTGGGAGAGCTGGCTGCTGCGTCTCAGGACAGTGTACGAGGTTTGGCGGTCAGCCATGCTGTCACGCTGCTGGGGACATGTGACACTGGTGGGGTTGACCAGGTCATCATACGCTGCTGTGCTGCCAACATGCCAGGCCTGACGCAGAAAGTCCTGGCAGGGCCATGGCGTGCGCTTGACGCTGAGGCGTGCGTAGCTGCACTCTGTCGCCAGCGCTGCTCCCTGCCTGCTGCAGGTCTCCAGCTGGGTGCACACCCACTGCGCCAGAAGCGGGGACATGAGGAGGCGGCAGGGGCTCAGCACCTGAGAGAAAGCCCCTTCAGCATGGGCAGACCCGGCAGGCAGAGGCAGAAGACTGAGGGCCTGCCCGAGAGTCCCAGGCTCCTGGACAGGTGCGGCAATGGTTGTGCCGGCAGTCCTTATTAGGTGTTGCGGTTGTGGCTGGAAGCGCACTAGCAGTCCTGGTCGGGTTGTCTCTCTCGGCAGAGTCTGGTCTTGAGGTGCCCCATGAGCTGAGCAACGTGCTCAGTCGGTGCCAGACACTCTGTGGCTGGACAAAGGTGGGGGCTGAGGTTTGCATGTCACAGCTGCTGGCATGCCTGCTGCCCAGTGGTCCAGCTGTGAGGTGGCCCAAGCTTTGCCAGACGCGGCCAAGCCTGGCACGGCAGTGCATAGGGCAGGACCCTACACACCCTCACCAGAACTCATCTGCAGCGAGTGCCGATCACCTTCCATGCAGCGTCCTCGTCCCCAAGACCAGCTGCATCACAGGTCATGCTTCTTTTCGGTGCCTTGCGGTTAATCGCTGTGTGGCTGATCCACCTCCCGATGCACTGTAGGCAGCAGCTCCCGGACCTTCTAGCAGGGGATGTGAGCAGCCTGCCCTCCAGCGCCAGCCTGCCCTCGGGCCTGAGTCGCGGCTCTGGCGAGCACTCCCCTAGTCAGCAGTGGCTGCTGCGGTCAGTGTCGCCCCACTGCCTGTCCCCGCCGTCGACAGTTCTGCCCAACCGGAGCTCGTCCGCTTTACCCAGCGTCCGCCTCCAGCAGGAACGCGACCACAGCGCTCCAGTGCTGCCACGGGACGCCCCAGAAGCACCGCCTGCTGCCGCTAGGACCACTGCGGCGCCCCAGCAGGAGCGCGCTGAGTCAGCGGCGACCGCCGCCACCGCAGTGCAGCGAGGCGCGGCGCCTGCCGGAGCGCAGGTGGCCAACCCCTTTGCCGTCTCCAGGCGGCACGCCTTCTCGGAGGAGGCTGTGTCCCCCAGGAAGCCCCTGGGAGCTGCAGCGCGGCCACCTAGGTCCCCTGGGCGCCAGCTGCGCAGGACGGCCTCAGAATCCTCTGCCTCGGTAAGCCATGGTGTCTTTCTGCAGGACTGCAGTCTGGACAGAGGTGCCTCTGTGCTGACAGCAGCGTGCTCTAATGGTGCCAGGCCCCATGCAGCTGGGCAAAGCTTGAGTTGTGGTGCTGTGACCCTCAGTGAGCCACCGTGCTTGCACAGGCAGCAGTCCTCACAATCAGACCATTCTGGAGGACAGAAAGCATCAGGATGTGCATGGCCTTAACAAAGATGACATACAAGTCTGAAAAGCAGCAGCCTTGTGGCTGGAGAGCTGTCTCTCCTGGGAGGTTGATGCCCGCCCTGCAGCAGGTGACTTGAAGCCCTGCAGGCTTGGTCAGCCCCCTTGCATGCTTGACCTCGGCTCCTACTGCTGCAGGAGGCACTCCAGTCTCTGGTGTCCAGTGAGCTGGCGCGGCTGTGCAGCAGTGGGCGTTCTGAGCGTCCGCAGGTGCTGTCCATCCCTGAGGACAATCCCTTGGAGCAGTCGGGGAGGCGTGGCAGCCTGAGTCGCAGCGCCTCTGCCTCCCAGGAGCAGCTGGCCCTGCTGCGGCCAATTCGCAAGGTCGGCATCCAGGCACATGCACGGAACAGAGCCTGCCTGCAGTCGTGCTGGCTTGCAGTACAGGAGCAGCCCTGGATCTCTTCTGCACAGTCTGGAATGTGGCAAGTGCTAATTAGAAGGAGGTGCTAGTCGTTCCCCAAGCATGTGTTTTGGGGCACCAGGCTGGATTCAGCAAACTGGCAGGCCTCCCAATGCTGCATCTTGAGGTGTATGTGCCAGCTGCGCCTTCTTAGGGGCCTGCTTCCAGATTCCAACTGCACCTCAAGACTGAGTCCAGCCCCCCCTTTTTTTCACTGGTGGAATGTGCTCATCTTGACTCGCATCCATAGTGCCCACCTTGGTTGACTGCCCCTGCAGGTGCACCCCTCAGGCGAGCTAGCGCTCAACGTGCCTACCCAGGAGGTCGCGTCGTGCCCTACGGAGGTCGGCGAGGGCATGGCCCCCCCCATGGAGCAGCAGCAGGTCCTGCTGGCGGTGCTGACGGGCGGCAGGTGTGCAGCTCTGGCCAGTCAAGCCCCAGCAAGTGTTGTTGCATGTGCTGCAGAGCAGCAGCAGGCGCTGCTGGCGGCGGTATGGGTGGCAGGTCTTCAGCTCTGCTCTGTGGCCTGCAAGCTGGGAATACAGCGAGCACTCCTGCCACTCAGCAGGCATACACAAAAATGCGCACACACTCAGGCAGCAAGTTGGCAAGTGGCGTGGGCTCTGGATGCCTGGAGAGCTGCTGGGTGGAGGCACAGACATTCAGCCACCCAGGCTGCTTGCCCTGTACCCACATGCTGGGTTTGGGTGGCGTCCAAGGCATTAAGGACAGCAGCACCCAGATGATGGCCTCTGTTGCCCTCAAGATCGGCATCACTAGGGATGTCGGGACTGTCCTGAAGTTCTGGTGGGTGGTCATGACCGCCCTGGCATCAACAGTCTGGGCAGGTGCACTAGGGTGGACACTACATGACCGGATCTGGGGGGTGCAGCATGCTGCAGCTGCCGTGGCGCACTCGCAGCCTTGCTCTGCTTTCTCCCGTGCTGAGGCTGAGCTGGCACCCCCACCCTGTCTGCAGGACGCCAACAGTGGCAGAGCAGGCCTTCAGCGATCTGAACAGCAGCCTCGGCAGTGGCAGCAGTGGCGACTTGGAGAAGTGTGTGCGCGGGGGCGTCCCACGCGTCACCTCACACCCAGAGCTGTGCCACCTCCTCCCCACCGTGCCCACCAGCCCCTTTTCATGGTGAGCCTCACAAGCGGCCTCAGGATGCAGCTGCCAGGGGCTGCGTGGCTTTCTGGATTGCAGTGATTCAGAGGTGCCAACCCAGCCCTTCTGTGGTGAGCCCCAAGTGTTGTCCCCTGTTTAAGTGTGAGGCTGTCAGGGGCTCGCTGCATGGAGGTGCGTGCAGGGTAGTTGTGGTGCCTGCTTGTGCTGCACACGACCAGCGGCTGCCCCTACATCCTGCAGCAGGTTGCCAGGTCTGTCGTTGTGTGCAGTTGTGATGCCTTTGGCTCTTGTCACACAGCTGCTGCTGATCTGCCCTGCACCTGCTCGCCACTTGGGGCACCCCCTGCCTGATTTTATTAGATAGAAAGCTTTCTGGGCATTGCACCTCGAGCCCATAGTCATACACTGCTGCTGCTGACCCATCCTGCACCTGCTACCCTGCAGGCCTTCCAGGAACTCTCAAGCCAACTCTGCGCCGACAGAGAGCATCCTGGCTGCCACGCCTCGCAGCGTTGCACGCGCCTCTCCCCCTATCCCTCAGAGGACGGCGCCCGCAGCCAGCATCGGCAGAAGGGGCAGGCGCAGCAGTAGCTCCAGCCCCTCGCCGCCCAACTGGCCTAGCCAGCTGCCCAGCTCCGCGTCCGGGGCTTCGCAGTTCCACCTGTCCACATCTGCTGCTGGGTTCACCAACAGCCCCTGCAGGTGAGCTGCGCCAGATCAGACCGCTGCAGCTCTGGAAGGTCATATGCTGACTGCCTGCATCAAGGCTGTCGCCTTGGGTGTTACTGCGGACCTGCTGGGGCACCAGTCTCATGCCTTTCGCTGACTGCCCTGCGTAAGGCTTTCACATCCAGGGTTGCTGCAGCCCTGCTGGGGCAGCAGCACTGCCCATAGCTGTTTGCTTGTGTGACGGCTGTTGCCTCTGGGGTCTTAGAGGCTGACCGGCAAGGGTCTGGCGCCTGGCAGGCCCTGTAACACTGAATGCTACCCTACACCCAGGGTACTGTTCATGCCTTGCCACCTTTTGTATGTTTGTGAGGGTCAGTTGTCACCCAGTCTGCAGCTGCATCTCCTGCATCTTCTGATGGTACCTTGTGTGTACCTTTTGTGCATGCACTGCTGTGAGAGTGCCACATCTGCTGGTTGACAGCTTCCTGAGGTACCTGGCTTGATGCAGGCTGCCCCATCCAGAGTCTGTAGCTGGTGCATGCCTGTGTGGCCTGTACCTAAAGCTTGTGGGGCTGTCTCAACACTGCCCTTTCTGCCTGCAGGGGCGAGTCAGCAGCATTGGAGGAGCTGCTGCGCATGCGGAGCAGTGGCAGTGGATCATGACCACCATGGCAAACCTTGAAGTGTCACTATTAGGTCACCCCACGACCCTTGCAGCAAAAGGGTGCTGCAGTGCGCACCCGGCTGCAAGCCCTGTAGAACACAGCAGGCTCTACTGTTCCCTGCCCACAAAATTGCTTCTTATTACCTTTGGGACTTCAGCCGCCACAGGCACAAGTATGGTCCAACCAGCTGGACCGTGATCTGCATGCCACTGTTTTTGGGCTCCTTTCTGTTGTTAGGCCGCATCGCAAGACATCCAACAATCCCATGCTACCCACTGCATGTCCTGTGATCGCTGCGTTGCACCCCATTTCTGTACTGTGGCAACTGGTCTGAACTGCCCTTCTGGATTCTGTCTGCAGTGTATTGCGCGTCAGTGTGCTGTGCCAATCCCTAGCCGCCTGTGTGAGTGGCCAATCCTGCCAGCACAAGGCGTGAAAATATGACTTTCATCTGAGATAGCATCAGGGTCACCTTCAAAATGACATTGTCTCTGCTCTTGACTTCTCGCAGCAGTTTTGTGAAGATGATTTCACAGCACCCTTCTGATGCCATTTGAGTTTAAATTCTTGTTCTGAGCCCATAATCTTTTCCTTTTGAGTGTAACCAGCAACATGTCCAGCAGCGGCTTGCAGTTTACAACATGTGGAGGACCCTTTAGAGGTGAGACCAATAAGGGGTGAGGGGATGCTGTGCAGACCAAGTTCATGCCAACAATGCCCAGGGCTGACAACATAGCTCGTCACCTCACGCAGACAGAACCCACAGCAATAGATGGCTGTCAGTGCCCAGTGTTTCTTTGCCATCCACCTGTCAGAGCATGGCTTTCTTTTTGCCACGTTTGCGCACAGGGATAATCACAGTGTCATCGTCATCACTGCCAGCAGGCATTGCCTTTTGAGGTGCTGCAGGCTTGTCTTCCTCTGAAAGCCCTCCTGTGTCCTCTTCGGCTCGCTGTCTGCAGACAAGACAACTGACACTGGCAAGATAGGGACAAGTCTCAGTCATAGTTTCCACACACGTCTTGATAACACAGTGCCATGCAAATAGCCAGCTTGAGGTCTGGACACAGTGCGGGCTGAGTGCAGCTCCTGTTGTGATGTGGTCACTCAAGATCAGCGCGAGAGGTGCAGCTCTTTCTGTCCTGGTATGGCCACTCCAAGTCACATGCAAGAGTGCAGCCAAGCTGCAGACAAAGGTGGAGTGCACCACTTGACCCATCCATCTGCGTCTGCAGATTGGCTGCATGACCCCTACAGCAGCTCAGTGTGTGGCACAGCAAAGTGCAGGTTGTTCCTCATCAGCCAGCTGCCCGCAGGCTGCACGCCTCCAGTCAGCAACACAACTGCCAAGCAGGTCCGCAATGCAAGGGTCGCGAAGGGTTGTAGGCTTATGTTATAGCTGTGTCCTCGCCTTGCACACAAGAAGTCTGATAAGAATTTAGAAAGGCCGTCCTGTGTTTTGATCATCAACCGCCACCCACTCTTCCCTGACACCCTGGTCAGACTTGGGTGCACAGCAACAACTGATCTTCGCACGCGTGTTCGAGAAGGGTCCTCCTCGACCCCAAGTTACGCTGCCAGGGGCACCAGCCCAGGGGTGTCCATCATGCATGAACAGAGTGAAGGACTGCGGCACAGGTGTGTCCGCGATGCATGAAAGGGGTGGGCGGCCAAGGCGGCACAGCAGAAAGGTGAACCGACCTGGACCTTACAGCCACCTCCCTTTTGCGCTTGGCGGCAGCCTTCTTCTCTGCCAGCTGCCGTGCAATCTCTGCCTGGAACTGGATTCCCTGCACAGGCTTGCACGATTGTCCGTTGACTGCTCTAACTGCAGTACCCACAGCACAGCACAGCTTATGCAACTCATTGCCATCACTTGTATAGGCCAACTAGGTAGCAGCCCTCACTCCTGCAGACGTGTCCACCAGCAGCGTGATGAGGGGCGTGGATCACAGCAGGCTCAAGCCTTGCTTGATGTTGCAGGAGCCTACCAGCCAGAGCTGGTGGACTCACAGTGTGGTGTGTGCCCACAGCAGTGCTTTCGTGGGGAACCCTTGCAGCGAGCCCTACAAGAGCCCTGACTCATCCGCCTCACTTGTGCAGAGCCCTGTGACGCTCAACCCCTGCGCAGGCTGCAGATGCTTCGCAGGGGCTCAGAAGCCCACCAGCCTTGCTATCCAGCCGGTTGCCTCAGTCCCTCTGTTACCCTTTCTTGACTGCAGAGGAGTCAGCAGGAAAGTACCCCCTGCACAAGGAGCCTGCGACTCGCCTGCTGCTTGCGCAGAGCCCTCTGGCGCTCTGCCTTGGCTGCATTGAGAGCGATGCGCTCGTCCGGCGTTGCGGTGGCCTCGGCAGCGTCCCGTCGCCTGCGGGCCCCGTCTGCCGCCCTCCTCAAGTGGTCCTCCTGCAGTGAGCAGCTGCTGATGAGCTTCACTGCACATGCGAAGCAAGGAGCAGCCTCAGCGGCCTCGCTGCCCTCACGAGCAGTGCCTGCCGTCGTCTGCAAACGCTCCTCCTGAAGGCAGGCAGCAACCTGCCAGATAGCTGGCTGGCCTCAATCCTTCTCAGCCCTGCACGCCTAAGTGATGCACCCCCACTCTCGCGGGGCACACATCCAGGAATGTGCTACCCCAGCACTCCCGTCACTGCAGACCTTAGGGCAGCAGCCCAGGACCCACCAGCTGCCCAGGGTCCTTGAGGGCCTTGTGCGCCTGGTTGAGCTGGTCGAAGGCTGTCCTAGCGTCCTCCCCAGGGTTCTTGTCAGGGTGCACCACCACAGACAGGCGGCGGTAGGCCTTGCTCACATCCGCAGAGGTGCAGCTCCAGACTGGGTTGCCCAGCTCATCTGCCTCCGGCTGCGGCAGGCCCATGAGCCTTCAGTGCACAGTGCCAAAGTGAAAACCTGGGGGGTTCCTGTGGGCGTAAACCGCGCCAGACAGCCATGAGCTGCGGCTGGTCGTCGCGATGGAAAGCACTATTGCACAGAATGTGGGTCAATGGCACGGCTGCACGATCCAACAGGCTTGCGAGATCAAGCATTGCCTGCATGCAGCGCTGGGTGCAGCAACCCCACCAATCACATATGTGCAGAGCCAGAGGGGCTCAGTGCACAACGCATGCAGCTCCTGAGATAATGCTGGTGTGCGTGGACTTGGCGCACATTGCAGCTGAGCTGGCTGATGACCAGCTGTCAAGTCAGCAGATTGAGCCAGTAGCAAGCCATGCTGCAGAGGCCCCGCAGCAGCTGGGGCACACATTGCCCCTGTGCATGCTGAGTTCAGTCCGATCATCATGCGCCGCAGGGGCGCAGCTGCGCAGTTTAAAAAGACCCTACCTGAAGAAGTCCTTCTCCCTGAAGGCCAGCTGGATGCGCTGCACTGCGTCCTGCACCTGCACAGCACAGCACAGGAGAGCCTGATGCTGCTGCCTGGCGCAGCAGAGCAGGTAATGCAGTACACAGCAGGGGCATGCAGCAAGAGTGGGTCGTGCAGGATCGCACATGTCATGCAGCAAGAGGATAACATGCAGCACGGAGATGATCAATAAGAGGGACGCTTGCAGGCCGCGTTCACTGGGCAAACAGGTGCTGCAGCGGTCATGCAGGCAGACCTGCCTGCCCATGCCTGCAAGGACGTGTAAAGTTGCAAGCAAGCAGAACCAGCTGCACCTGCATGGGGGTCGCCACACTGCGCAGCTCTTCATCCTCATCTGCCTACAGGAGGTAGGGCTGCCTTGCTGTGTGATGGCAAGCTTGGGGCAGCTGTGCACAGTTTGAGAGCTGTGTTGCAGCCTGGCACAGGAATGTGACATGCTTCACGTCACTCACCTGAGTCCTGACTTTTGGTTCAAGGGCCCTGAGAGCTGCCTCCTCCTTCTCAGCTTCTAGGTTGGCAGCAGCTGCAGCCTTGTTGAAGGCTCTATCGAAGACTCGATCCAGGACTGCAACTCAGTGACTCGAGGCCCTTGATGATGAGGATGCTTAGTGAGCAGCCTGATGCGGTGGTTACTTTGAACCTTTGAGGCTCTGAGCTCGATTAATGCAGTGCGCTCTGCATGAGCAGCTGTGGAAGTGGCGGTGGTACTCATCCTGGCAACAAGTACCTATCTCAGGTGGCTATAGTCATTGTCCAGCAGCTTGAGGTGCTGGAATGAATGCCAATATGCCATAGAACGGCATCTGGGCAGTGTTGCTTGCTGCATACCTGATGAGCAGCCCACCAGAGTCGCCAGCTCTGGCCAAGAGGCCATCTGTGAAGGCCAAGAGACCACAGGAGTCTGCTGATGGGGATCCAGAGGAGTTGAATCCGCCTGCCGCCACTCCAGCAAAGGCTGGATATGTTGGCAAGCAACTCAGACTGCTGGAGAACAGCACACAAGTTTCTTGAGCCTCAGCCTTTCAGCTAATCACACTGCTCATTTCCAATCAGCATGACTGCTGCTTCACGCCCTTCAGGTCACATCTCCACCTATCACAAGCTGGCTTATGGCCTCCCAGGTGTGCTCCTGCTGCCTGTGATGACTATAACATGCAAGGTGTCCGGCAAGGCTGTGCTTCAGCATGACAGTGCCGCCATGCAGGGTTTGCCATGGCAGCAAGTTGGCCTCAACTCAGAGCTTCACCATAGAAGCATCCCCCTCCAGCTTGAGAACATGTTGCTTCTTGCAGGCTTTGCCACCAGCTCCCTCTCCTTCCTGATCAGTGTGTATGCGACAGACTTCTTTGTGTCGCTGGGCGCCAGCCTGGCCTTCCTCAGCTTCTTCACGGCGCTGGCACGCAGTTTTGACATCGTCACAGACCCCCTGATGGCCTGGTGAGCTGGTCTTGAGCACAGCACACCTGACTGTGACAGACTCCCTCCCCCCTCAATCTGTCTGTGACACAACTTCTAGCTGTCACTTGTGTGTCTCTTCTTGAGTGCTGTGGCTGTGATCTGTTGCTGCTTTGGTCCCTTGCTGGTACATCTGCAGCTCACATCAGACCGCACTCTGGCTGGCTGGCAGCTGCATGCGGCTGGGAACCTGCATGTGTGCTGCACCCCACTGCTGGCTGGCTGTTCTGTGTCTGCATGCTGATGTTAATGCTGCATGACCCTGCTGGACAACAAGGCAAGACGCCACATACATTTCAGGGGCTTCTGCCACCCCTGACAGCACTGCAGAGCCCTTCCAGGGCCCCATGGCTAGTCTGGTCACCTGAGCAAAAGAAGCCATTGCTGCTGCAGGTGCTCAGATGGGACGCGGACCCGCTTTGGCCGGCGCCGACCCTACATGCTCTGCGCCTGCGCCTTCTATGCAGTGCTCTTTGCTCTGCTGTTTTCGCCGCCAGCACCTCCAGAGGACGGCAGCCGTGAGCTCCTTCATCAGAAGCCTTCTGCTGTCTCTTAGTCACTTGATCTAAAATTTAGTTGTTGGAGTGCTTCTGCTGTCTGTGCTCATACCACGCACTGCTGCTGCCACATGTCTGGCCTCCCCATCCGCTGCTGGCTGCACAGTTCAGTTGACAACATTCTTCCAAGCAGCTGCAGCTGGGCCCAGGCAGAGTCTGAAGCCGTCTGCTGCCTCCCATTGATGTGATCAAAGCTGACACTGCAAGCTTCCCTGCAGCCAACACCAAGGCAGCCATCTGGTTTGGCATCTTCTACACCCTCTTCTACTTCAGCGATACAGTGGCAAATGTAAGATTGCCTACCCCTTGAGCATCTTGATCCTCATAAACTTGCTGTTGCGGGCTCACCAGCTCATGTGACCAGGCCATGCGTCGCATTGCTGCGCAGACGTCTCCTGCTGCGCTCAAATTGCAGTGCATGGTGCTACCATATGACATTGGTGCCTGCACAAAAGATGCCTCAGATTGACCTGCAGTTGGCATTCCCTCTTCGCTACCGTCTGGTCCCTTGACACATTGCTGCAGCTTGGGGTGACCCACACGTTCAGTATGACTGGAAGTCATCTCTTCATCTGTGCAGGTGCCCTACGAGAGCCTGGGGCCAGAGCTGTCCGATTCGTACGAG
Organism: Asterochloris erici; assembly: GCA_019693375.1. Classification (NCBI taxonomy): domain Eukaryota; kingdom Viridiplantae; phylum Chlorophyta; class Trebouxiophyceae; order Trebouxiales; family Trebouxiaceae; genus Asterochloris; species Asterochloris erici. The sequence goes on along the minus strand of JAAMXJ010000682.1, from coordinate 45,935 downwards.
GAGCGCAGCCGCATATACTTTGTGGCCAAGCTGTGCAACATGGCAGGTCGGTGCTCCGTCCAGAACGGCATGCAGCCACCGCTGCAGGTTACAACAGATGGCGCCCTTAGCTTCTTTCAAGTTACAAGTGATGCACCGTCTACTGCCTGTACGTCTGTGACCAGCAGCAGTGTAGGGCTGCACTGGGCAGGGGAGCTGCTGACCGTGATCCCTTGCACGTGAAGTGCCGCCTGAACATGACAGCAACAGCTGCCCCAGACATCTTCTGGGGGTTTGCACTCAATTCATGGATCTTGAGGCAGTGCTGCGCCGGCAGGCTTGCTTTGAGACTGCAGGGCCTGGCTGAGGCACCCAAGTGTGCAGGCTGTCCCTGCGCCACACCCTTGATGGTGGGGCTGCAAACACTTGGCAAGGGGCACACCTCACCTCACTTCTGCCTGCTGCGGTCCAGGCATGCTGGTGGCTGCTGGAGGCCCAGCATTGGTGGCATACCTGATCCGACACAATTCCCTGACCCTTGTGCATGTGGACGCCCACAGCCTGTTTTCAGAGGCCAGCAGGGCTGCAGCCGACCCTGTTCCGCCCCAATACCTGGATGGCGCCGTTTGCAGGATGGCGACAGAGTGCAACAGCACCTCTGGCGAGGTGAGCCCCAATGTGGGAGCCTTGCTGGATGGCGCAGTCTGCAGAAATATGTGACAGGGTGCCACAACACCACTGGCGAGGTCAGTCTGAGTGTACCAGCGTTTGCAGCGCAGCCATCAAGAGCCCTATGAAACCTTGCTGCAGCAGGGCGCAGGTGAACTGCCTCAGGGTGAAGCAGCATGGCCAGGAAGGGGATGCACTGAGGTCTGCGTGGCCCACAGGCTGCTGCAGCATTTCTGACTGGCTGAATGAGCAGAAGCTAAAAGCTTCAGACTCCAGACAGGGCTAGGCATCACAGAAACATTTTCCTCACAGACACTAGTGTTTGACGTTACGCCAGGCGTCCACAGGCAGCATCAATGCTGGCTGGCTATCTCCTGTACCTTCCCTGCTTGACAGCCTCGCTCGTGCCCTGCAGTACTGCTTTGTGGAGCGCCACACCCAGCCTGGCAACATTCAGCAGCCCCACCACACCTTTAACCTCTTCTTTGAGGCACCTCTGGAGCTCATCGAGCAGGCCTACTCAGTGGTGATCGGCACCGACGGCGCTGCGGGCGCCGACCACCTGTTCAACTGCACAGAACGCGCTGCCTCTATCTGCAAGTGAGGCACTGATACAGGTCATCATACCTTAGCTGGGGCGCAAAACTCAAACAGCAGGCCTTCTTGTAGCCTGTCTGCAGATAAGGAGCATAAGCCTGCATGTCCCTGCACCTCGTTTACCTGCACAGGTGCCTCCCCAATCAAAGCTTAAAGCAATGCAGTCACAAGGGCAGCACAATCTGCGCTTGTCTGCTTATTGGCGAGCTTGTCAGAAGATGCTGCACCATGCTCGCCCAGCGCATGCAGTCCAGCTGCTCTGCTGTGCATGCAGCAGCAGCGCTTGGCTTACTTGCAGTTGAGGCGCTCATGGCAGTGCTGCCTTATGCCCACCATGTGCCTGCAGCTATGAGGTGACTGCAGCTTCCTCCCCCACCTGTGTCCCCTTCTCCCGGTACAGCATGAGCGCCCTTGATGCGGAGCGCTCAGCCTTTACGGCGCTGGCCATAGGTGGGGAGGCCATGTAGTCTCTCTATGGTAGTTGTTGATGCTGTAAGGCAATCTGTCGAGGCCTGCCAGTCCCAGCGCCAGCTTTCCAGCTCAACAAACATGCGTTGCAAATGGTACGCTTGTGGTTTGCAAAGTGTCTAGCTGATACTGAGGAGTGTTCGCAAGCTGGTAAGCGATACATGATGCCCTGCACGCAAGCACTTGCTATATAACACATGAGACAGCGTGCCATCAGCAGCAGGCCATCAGGAGAGCCTCAGTTGACGCAGGTGAGCGCTGCTGCACTGTCAGTGCTGGACATCTGTGCTGCACCTGTGTGCACCCCTGTCATCCTCGTCTAGTCACATGCTGCCCAGTGCAATGACACTTGCAAGCTGATACTGCTGCTTGCTGCACAGAAGAGAAACCGGTGTTACATGTGCTATGGCCCAACATACTCTGGAAATTGGTTGACTTAGAGCGCTGCCATGCCGCCCGTCCACCTGCAGGCTTTGGGGTCTACTATGTGCTGGCCATGGTGCACTGCGTGCTGGTGATGAGGGAGCGTCAACGAATGGGCACCTCTGAGGTGCCAGTACCGCTGGTGCCCTCCATCCTGAGATCCCTGAAGAATTGGGCTTTCAGGTGACCGCATTAATCACAAGCAGGAGCCTGCCCATACTCAGCTGGCTGCTGAATCACTCAAGCATGCTGTGTCGCACTGTCTGAGGGGAGTGCTGATCGCATTGCTCTGATCTGACAGGAGCAGTACCTGCCCGGCAGGGCAGTCTCATCTGGGGCCGACTCCCTCCATGCAACAGACCAGCACCTGGACTGGCTGCAGGCCCATGCTGGTGGCCTGGTCCATGGATGGCCTGGGAGTGAGCCTGCTCGTCACGATGTTCCCCTTCTTTGTGCGCTACATTGTCGTCCCTGATGGCAGCAAGGCGCAGCAAAGTGGATATGCCATGGACCCACAGGTGCCAATCACGCCTGGCAGATGTGCTGCTGGAAACGATACGGAGGCTGCACATGATTGTGCATGCTCTTTGGAAGCACCAAAGAGTGGCTTTGCCCAGCTATTCGAATACGACTTAGTGCAGCTGCTCAGGTCTGCTGGCCCCTGATGTCCCAGTTACTCAGCAGAATGCTCTGCCGCACTGATGGCACTGCCGCAAGAGCCTGCGCTGGCCACAACGCCCGCCTGACCTGTGGAGCCCAGAGGGAAAGTTGCCACAGGCTGAGATTGGGGGGCTGCAACAATGCTCGTGCTGCTCTGTAGAGGTAGACCTCAACGCGCAGCTGCTACATTGCTGGTTGCAGGTCTGCATGGGGCTCGGAGTGATGGGCCTACTGCTGGCCGCCATTGCATCCTCCCCCGGCTGGTTGTGGCTGGCTGGCCGCTTTGGCAAGTACAAGGTGGGGTCGCCACTGCCAGCCATGTCCAAGCTTTGCATACCACGTGGCTGCAGCATGATGTCAGGTCCCAACGTCCCTGCATGCAATGTCTGGAAAGCAGGGTTGTGCAGCTGTGACCAGTCTCAGTGCAGCTTGGCAGCCCTCATGCATGCCAGAGCGTACATTACCCATGCCTTGTGCCATTGTGCAACGTGTTCTGTCAACCACTGTGCAACAGTGTCAGTGCACACTTCATCTGTACTGCAGGCCTGGATGATGTACAACTTGGTGTCAGCAGCCTGCCTGGTGCTGTTTGTCATTCCTAAAGGTGCGTTCAGCCAGCTCAACCTGGGCCTGGCGTCTCAACACGGGGACAAAGGAAGTGCAGTATGCCATTTCTTGCCCCTCTGAGAGTGTCTAAAGATACAGGGCCATGAGGCACAGGCTGCCTGCCATCTGCCACACCTCTCCGCCCCTCAGGGAGGCCACATGCAGTCTAGATAGGGCTGACCTGCACCTAGCTGCGTGTCAGAGCATGATCCAGGAAGAAGGTTGAAAGCAGATAACCTCATATGCACCCTGCAGAGGGACAGCCTGCCCAGGCTATCAGCATCATGGTCCTGAATGGCCTGCCCCTCGGCGGAAACTTCCTCAGCAACTCGATCCTGGCAGATGTGATTGACTATGATGAGGTACGCTGTTATGCTGCCTGCAGTTGGCTGCATGCTGCTAAGTTGCAAGGCTGTTGTGGTTGCGTGGCTGCCTGGGTCAAGGTGGTTGGTGCTGCTCGTGCTGCTTACAGACTGCCAGTGCTTGCTCCGGCTGCAGCATGGCTGAGGCTGGCTGCTTTGATGCATTACGATGACAAAACCAAGTGCAGCACTGTCAACAGCTGCCTGGGTCAAGGAGGTTGGTGCGGCTCGTGATTATAGCGAGATGCTGGCGCCTGCTCCACCTGCGCAAAGGGCCAACAATGGCTGCATCAGTGCATCACAATGCGAGCACTGGAGCTTGGCACAGCCCAACCCTGACTGCCTGCAGTTCCTCAACGGCTCAAGGTCTGAAGGCTCCTTCAGGTGTGCTGAGCCACGAGTTGTTGACGTTTGACAAGCAACACCTCAGCCCCCTTCACACCAGACGCACAGCCTCTCAAGCACCCCAGGAGGACTCTGCAGTCTCCAATGCAGCAATCCCAAGCAGGGTGTGTGGTTCCCTGCAGCGTGTTTGCCACGTTGATTCCCAAATTTGTGAGCATCCCAGCCTCGGCTCTACCCTTAGCCTTCATCAACCTCATCGGCTTTGTGCCGCCTGTCTCTGGTGTTGCTCAGGAGCAGAGCTTCAGCGTGAAGGTGAGCCAGCAGCCCTGCTGCCCCTGTCTGCTTTGAATTGCTGAAAGAAGGCAGAGTGGTGGCCACCCCCCCTGCACAAGAGCCATGTGCCATCACCCAGTCACAGGTTGGTGCTTGTCACACCTTTACTGCAGCGCAGGCATGTTGCAACCACATGAAGCACTTGGCGTTGCTGCGTGCAGGCCTTCATCCACTTCACCTCTGTCATCGTATCCGTCTTATGCACCAACTGCCTCCTGATCAAGACAAGGAGTGAACAGTCTGGTCTGCTGTTGCTGACTGCAGGCCTTCATTCGTTTCACCTTTGTCATCCTGCCCTTCTTGTGCGCCATCTGCAGCTTCCTGGTGAAGACAAGGTGAAGTGCAGCCCAACACTGCAGCAGCAGGAGACAGGCTGCCGCCCACAGCTCGATTGGGAGAGTGTGCCGAGCACTGACACTGTGCCTGCAGAAGTAGTGAGGCTCTAGTGTGCCACAAGCATCCTATGGCTCACTGTCTTTGGCAGTGATGAATGCGCCCTGATTGAATTCTTGTGTGCCACCCTATCCAGGCTGTGGTCAAGTCTGCAGTTTCACCATGACCACCTGGCTTCTTGTGACCGGCACAATGCAGCTCTTAGTTTGTCAGCAGAGCGTCGCATTTAGCCTTTGTGTGCCTGGCTTACAGGTTCCCCATCAAGCGCAGGGAGCTCTCGGAGCGCATTTCCAAAGGCATTGCTGCCCACCAGCTGTGGGTCTTGTGCAGTGCAATGTGCTATGCCTGCACAGCCTCCAGTGGCTGACCTGGACGCTGCCTCAGCTTGCTGTGACCAGGACGCACCCTCCACAGCACTGCAGGACTATAGCTCTCCTTTGCTCGTGCCTTTTCTGCAGCAGCTGATGCTCAAGCACACCTGCTAGCCCGGCAGGGCACATTTTGGTGTCGCCAGATTGGCCCTGCCTCTCAAGTGAGTGGTGTTCTTCCTGCAGCGGAGAGCCTGCTGTGGACCCTCTGACAGGCAAGAGCATCAGCCTCCTGAAGCTGTCGCCAGCAGAGGAGGACATCGTCTGGGTCTACGAGAATTTTTCGTACAGCTGTGAGCAGCCAGCTTTTGGACTTTACTACTTGCGTAGTCAGCTGCTACAGGGCCTGAGGGCAGTGCGCCAAGCTGTACCTGCTGTCAGATAGCCTGCCAGGCCAGCGAGCGCAGGCAACACGGCTCTGTTGAATGCTTGAGGCTGATGTGTATAGATAGTCAGCTCTGCTTGGGAAGACAGCGTGACCAGAACAGCTGCTGCAGCTGTATCTTGCTGGCAGGTGGGCGCTGCTGCTCATGTGCTGCTGCATATGTGGCCTTATGCCAGCCTCACAGCCGCTGCCTCCCCTTCCCAGGCCCACGTCGGCTGCTGCAGGCGCAGTCAGGCCCTCATGTGTGACAGTCAAGCCCCTCCCCCAGGCACCAGCCAGGCAAGCCCCACACCAGGCTAACAGTGGCCACCTGTTCTGCTGCAGGTCTGGACAGGCTTCTGCAAACAGGCAATGCTGACTTTATTGTGGCTGAGATGGGCATCTTCTCCCTGGTGGGCTTCAGCACCTGGGTGGCCACCCTGGCAGTGCTGCTGAGCACCATCCACTGGATCAACGACCGCCACAGGCAAGTGCAGGAGTATAGCGAGTGCACATCATGAGGCACAAGGTGCTGGATGGGCTTGTGTAGGTGCACACATATCCTGGCTTTTGCTGTTCTGAAAAAGCTGCCTCAAGAAGGGGCGCTGCTGCAGCGCCCATCATCCTCATGACGACTTCTCTGACTCTGAGAAATCATGCCGAAAGTGGTTTCGCCATGCGGCATTTGCAGCAAGACTGGCTGGACAATGTTTGTCCTAGTGTGGAAGTGCACTGAGCAGCAGCAGTGTCATCCGCTGGGCAGACAGAGAAGTCACGTGATACCATGTATGCTGAAGGTGGCAGACTGCTCTGACAGGCACAATGAGCTGCAGGGCCATCGTCCCAATCGTGGCGGTCATCCTCTTTGGGGGGTCCACCTGCTGCACTGCGGTCAACCTGCTGCGCTTGCACGGCGCGCGGCGACTCAAGCGTAGCGGCTTTGCACAGCACGCTGACCTGATTCAGCGCGTCAAGGCAGCCAAGGCGCTGGGGCAGAGGGCTGCAGGACTGCACGAGGACGCCCCCAGGAAGCTGTGGGTGGGTTCAGCGCCGCAAGCAGCGTTGTGCTCTGGAGCTGGCAGTTGAGCAGTGCCGACTGGTGCACTGGCGACCAGTGCAGGGCTCCACAAGGGTGTCCCAGGACAAGTTCTGTTTTCAGGTGTCAGCCGTTATAGTGTGCACTGAGGCAGCGGGCAGCTTATGCAGTCTGGCGCAAGGCAGTGGCATAGCAAGTTGTAGGGCTGAAGGAAAAGCGCTTCCAGGAGTAGTGGCTTTGCCAACTGTGTGACTATGCAGCAGATACCTCGGGTTTGGAGGCTGCTCAGGTGCAGCTGCAAAGGCAGACTGCAGGTTTGCGCAAAGGTGTCAGAATGTGCTGGCCACATGGTGCAGTCTGGGGAGGGATCACACTCTGCTGAGGAGCCTGAGTGCATACCTGGATGCAAAAACATGCAGGCATGTGGCACAGGGAAGATGAACACGGCTCTTGCTGTCTACCCACAGGTGGAGTGGGTACCCTTCCTGAGGCGTCTGCTGCCAGCGCTGGGGCCGCTGCGGCACATGATGCACAGACCGCATGGCAAGGGCAGTCTGGCAGGCAGAAGCCCCATCCCTGGACCAGGTGAAGCCGCCGGGGCAGCAGGTGGCTGAGCCAGATGCAGCGGCTGTAATCACACAGCCCACCTGTGTGTCAATGTTGTTGCAGCACCACATTGCGGGCCATGCCGCGCAAGCAGTGATGTTGCTGGCTGGCGCCATGTCTCTGCTGCCTTTTCTGTGTTCTGGATACAGCGCTGCCAGGCAGAACAGATGTGGCTGTGCCATGCACACTTGCACGGCACTAGCCCCAGGATGAAACTGGCAAGGCAGCATGGTCACTGACATATAACGCTACGGTGAGGGGTTGCGCCTGCTGTTGCTAGTGGGACAATCTTTCTGCCACGCTCCCCAACCGCAGCTACGATGCATGCCTGCACCATGCTGCTGCTGTGGCACTGAAGACAATGAGCTGCCTGCTTGGGATAAGGAGGCACGCTTCAGCTGCCATGTGGGCTGCAGACGAAGGGTCTGGTTCAGGGAGTGGCGCTGCAGCAGCATCTGGAGCACATTCAGCTGCACCGCAGGATTGGCAGATTGCCAGTCAGCCTGCAACGGCAGATGCCACAGGTGCGGGTTGGTACTGCAGTGTGCGCAGCTGCGCATCTTGTGGGCAGCTGATGCAGCGGGACTGTATGCACAGCCATGCAGCTTGTGTGCAGCTGGTGAAGCTCAGCATGATGCACAAGGGGGCGTGCGGGACAGCCATGCAGCCGTTTCTGCAGCAGCACAGGGTTGCCAGAGCACCTCCATGTGCAGAATGCACAAGGACCTAGCCCTGGCCACAGCCAGAATTGGGCTTCTGCTTCACACGGTCCTGACCCTTAGCAAGCCATGCCGTTGCTGCCTTGTCATGCCGTTGCTGCTTAGTTGCAAACACCCTGGCTTGTGTATCGCTGGTCAACAGCAGATGTCTGCTCCTTCAGACCACTGCCTTGGCCTGACAGCATGGTAGATACTGCCTGTGCACACACTGGCTGGCCCGTTCAGGTTCAAGCACATCTGGGCTCCTTCTGCTTGCACACCCAGGCAAAGCCAAACTCGGCAAAGTTTGAATGCACCAGGCCACTTTCTGGTCCACCGTGGGACATCCTTAAGGCACTGTGCTTGTCCCTGACAGCTGGCTGGGGGCCTGCAGCCTCCTGGCGCGTCACCAGGCAGCACTTGGAGCAAGACTGGGCGCCGTCAGCGCCTCAGCCCTCTGGCATCAGCCTCTCAAGTAGGCCCCTGCTGCTGCGCACTGCTGCCGAGGCTCCAGCCGTGTGCTAAGCAGAACAGTAAGGGCACTGTTTGTGCGCAGGGGTTCCCCTTCGTCAGGGCGACCAGCATCACGATGACATCCAGGGATGACCTTTCCCCGCCTTGAGCTTTGTAGGGACCTCATTAGATCACAGTGTGCATTTGAAGATTTCATTTTAAGGCCTGTGGGCCCCAATGCGAGAGGCAGACTGAAGAAAGACGTACATGTCAAAAGTTTGTGTTGCTTGGGCAATTTCCAGTGACGAGCAGGCATGTGGCACAGGGTGCATGAAGATCTGCGCAGGAGGCCACTCTCATGTGTGCCAGCACAGCACAGTGCCCTCGGTTGCTGCTCTCTTCATTCATCAGCCAGATCGTCTGCCAGCTCTCGCCGTGCCTGCTTGCGCGCCCACGACATGACGCTGGTGTCTGGCCGTGATGGCAGCCCGAGTCCAAGGATTAGTACTGCGCCCAGCAGCATGCCATACCTGCAGGACGGCAAGCCTGCTTAGAGACCATTTACAGGCGCTGTGCATGTTACCAGGCTGCTCTGCCTAGCAGTGCCCGCATGAGCGCACTGCGCTCACCAGGGAGCTTCCCAGCTCTCCCGTTTCCTGGACTGCCCTGGTGGTGGGGGCGTCTCATTGAACAGGTAGCCATTTCGCCCTGTCTGGACCCCATCTGAGAAGAAGCCTCCCTTGTCTCCTCCTGCTTTGGGCTTGCAGTTCCTTAGAGCCTGGAGGGACAGGCGCCCTAGGGACATAGCGCCTGTCCTGTGCGCCTGCACACAAGCTGTTGCTTGGCCTGGTTGATACCAGATATATCTCTTGGAGATCTGGACTCGGTATGGAGCTGGAATTCAGAGAAGTGAAACCATGCCTCAGATAGGCTCGCTCCCATCTCAGAGCTCTTGTCTAGTAAGTATTGGGCCCTTGCTGCTTGGAGCTGTTTCCAGCATCCGAATTCATATCCGTAGAGCACAGCTGTGAGCAACTGCCCACGCAGGCAGATGAGTGTCAGTTCAGGCTCTCGAAGCTGAGCCCGAAGCTCATGTCAGATATTGGTCATCTGCCCCCAAGATGTGCACTGAGCGTGCCACAGGCTGAACAGCAGGGGAAACACTGAGAGGTGAAGGGAATGACATCTGTTCTCCGCGTCCTGGAGCGTGCAGCTGGTCCATGTGCTTATATTCCGTACTGGACCAGCTTGAGGTGCATGAGTGCCTGTATCAGAGGGTCCATCGCTGGGTGCTCCTGACTGGAGGAGCTGTCTTCAGGCCGCCACCTGTTCCACTTCTGGAATGCAGGTGAACTCACAGGCAAGACCAAGCATTTTTGCATCAGCCACTGCCATCACAGCACGCTGCTGACAGTTCTGGAGTTCCTCCAGCCGTTTCTGCGGCGGACAACTGGCAGGCAAGCGCCATCACTTCGCGCAATTAATGCAAGCAAACATCATCTCCATCAGCAGGGCATGGCAGCTCAGGCTTGTGTGTTTACAGGCGGCCATGTGTGGGAACATCTTCAGCAGCAAGCCGAAGCGGGAGTCACACTACAGAGCTGATGAGCAGGAGACCTGGCACTCCGGCCAAGCCATGACCCATGGTGAGCCCCTTCCTGAGACTGGGCAGGCAGCCCCCAGCCTGCTTGTGCCGTCGGCCAGCACCCAGACTGGCAGCAAACAAAGCTGTGCAGCGTCACACAGGCAGCTTTGTGACTAGAAACAGGAATCCGAAAGAAGACACGCACTCAAAGCTGAGACCATACTGATCATATGCAGGCAGCGAGGCCAAGGCGTAAGAGTCGCATGGTGGTCACAGCCGAGTTTGTCGCAAGAGGACAGGCATTGAGCTGAGATTGCTGGGTCACTTGCAGGCGGCGAGGCCAAGGCGCGTGAGTCGCGTGACGGGGACAGCGAAAGGATGCACTATGCGCGGGTGCCTGGCTCTCAGGACGGTGCTGGTGAACACACACGCAATCCTCGGCAGGGTTTGCGGCCAGACCCTTTGAATCGCAGGAGCCCCCTGCCAGCGGCAAAGGCAGGCTCATGGGAGGTGGGAATTGGCCTGAGCTGATCACACTGTGCTGCCAGAGCTGGAACGTGGGGTTGCGACAGCTGCAAACCCCCAGCTTTCACAAAAACGTCACCCAAAGAAGACCCAGGTTGCTGCCAATGATTGTTGCAGACCTCAGCACTGCACTGGCCTTGCCATGAGGGTGGCAGACATGCTGCCAATGGAGGGCCTTGAACCCTGCTTGCTGGAGGACCTACGACTTGTACTCCCTTGCACATGTGCCAAATGCAGAAATTATATGCCTTCCCCCAATGTCTCAGCGGATCACTGCGGCCTCACTGGCAGGCCAGTCCTCAGTCAGGCTCTTCCAAGTAAATCGCATTCTGGCTTGACTGTCTAATTGTCCTCCCAGGTTGCCTGTGGCCACGTGTGCAGGCTCCGAGGAGCAGGGCCTCCGCAGACCAGGCTGCAGCAGGGCCCCTCAGCCCCACAGCAGCCCAGCAGGCCCAGCCGAGCAGCGGCTCGGAGCGGCCCTTGGCCCCTGCGCAGGCGCAGGCCCCCCTTGGGGAGCTGATTGGCGCGTCTGGCCCCGAGCCCAGCCTGGGCACCTGGGCGCAGCCTTTCCCCCAGCCCACGCGCAAGCACAGCAACCCCGAGCTGGCCGCCGCCCCGGAGCCGGCACGCAGGGGTAGCAGGGAGCAGCAGCCACCAGCGCGCCGCGGCAGCAGCTCGGAGGCAGCAGGTGCAGGTCAGGCGGCGGCACGGGCTCCCGCCCCGGCCAGGGGAAGCCAGGAGCAGCAGCCGGCAGCGCGCCGCAGCAGCACCCCAGAGCCGCTGCGCCCGGCCGGACAGGATCCTGTGACCCTGCCCAGGGATGAATCTGGGGAGGACGCCCGACCCCTGCGTGGCTCCAGGCGGAGCACAGGCAGCGACCGCAGCAGGGAGGGGCGGCGGGCGCGCCACGGCGTGGACGCTGAGCCGCCAAACGCCTTTAAGGACGCCGGGCTCTTGGGGGCAGCCTGGGGGGGCAGCAAGGACATGCCCTCCAGCGAGAACCGTGGCAGCAGCTCCTGGCACGGCGCCGCCCACTTGCAGTCCCCTGAGGACCAACAAAATCGAAGTTCCAGTCAGGGCAGCAGAGATGCCGATGCGCCGTCGGCATCTGCGCAGCCCCCCTCCTCCCCCAGGCAGCAGGGGCACCGCGCTGTGCCAGCATCGGCCTTTGGGCAGCCAGTGTCTCCCAGGGTTGGCAGGGCAAGTCTTGAGTCGGCGGCAACCTCCATAAGCCTGGCCCACCTGACAGGCACTTCCAGCAAGGGCTCCTCCCAACTCAGCTTTGCCCAGCTGGCAGGGGCCTCCAGCAAGGGGTCCTCCGAGGGGCAGGCCTCGCTGTCTGCGGCCACCAGCTTGACGCTGCAGCCGCGAGCCAGCCCCGCCACCCCCCTGGGCAGCGTGGCAGAGGTGGCCACCCCGGTGAGCCCCTTTGCCTTCACGCCGACAGGGGCTGCGGCAGGCACCAGTGGCAACACGGGGGGCAGTGGTGGCAGGAGGGGTTGGCCCCAGGGCTCCCCTGCAGGAGGCACCCTGCCGGCGCTCAAGTCGGGCTCCAGCGAGTTCTTCCAGCGCAGCAGTGGCCACAGCCAGCCCGGGGTTCCTCTGGTGCCCTCGCCACAGGCTGCGCTGCCTGTAGCCGTGCCTGCACTGCGCGGGGTGGGGCTGCCCACCCGGGGAGGAAACCTGGCTCCCCAAGGCAGCGGGGGCACCCCCAGCAGCACCAGTCGTGGCTCGGAAGACATGCTCAGCACCAGAGGGAGCTGGGAGGTCAATGTTGCCAGGTGGGGCTTGACCCCCAGGCGCCACTCCTTGCTTGAGTAGCTGCATGTCTGCATCAGACTGTACAGCCTCATGTGCTGTCCCGTCTGTTTTGGCCTCTTAGCCTGGGCCTGGCTGGGCCGCGATCTCTGGCGCGATCTCTGGCGCTGGTCACATGCCCTGCATGCTGGGGCCCCACTGAAAGCACAGCCCGCAGCAGCTGGGCTGCCGTGCTCATGGCAGACCAGACTCACCTCTGCAGAGCCCTTCAGGCCCAGCTCGGCTTCAGCAGCAGGGCTTGGATCGCCCAGCAGGTCGGAGCGCACACCCTTGGCTGTCAGCTCCAGCTCAGCATCTGTGACGGGCAACCCCATCTGTCTGAGTGCAGGGCCATCAATGGCATGATGGACGTGTCCCCCCTGAATGACTGGGAGATCCCAGCAGAGGAGATTGTCATCTGCAAGCGGGACAATGGCGAGCAGTGGAGGCTGGGTTCAGGTGGGGCAGCGTTGGCCGGGTTAGGGTTCAGGGTCAGGGCCAGAAGTCGCTGCATGCGCAACGGCAGCCTTGATAAGGGCAAGTGGTTCGCAGTGTCTTGCTGCTGTTGCGCTGCTGCAATGAGCCCCCCCGCAGCGAGTATGGAAGCTGCGCCAAGCAGGTGAATTGGCCATCTTTGCTTTTGGCTGCTGCACGCAAAGGTGGCAGAGGGACCTGACTGCAGGCTGCCTTGCTGGAGAACGGCTGTGGCTCAGAGACCTGCAGTACGTCTGGCTTGAGAACCGCCGGATTGCTAGGACGAGCTTGGCGGTGGCCTATTTTGGGGCCCATTAGCTGTGTCCGCTGCACACTGCGGGCACAGGGGGTTCATGCCAGCCACAGCATGCCCACACCACCACAAAAATTGCGCATGGACCCCAAGCTGCCGTGTCAACAGTCAGGCACCGCCACTGATTGCTGTGTGCCAGCACAGATAAGTTTTAGTGGCTGACAGAGCCTCTGGAGGCTGTGCGCAGTTCTGCATTGTGCACCAGGCTGCCCTAGTCACGGAGGCGGGAGATGGTGGCCCACAAACCCCATATTACACCTGTCAGTGTCAGTGTTGCACCTCTTCTCTGCACCTTGCCCATTAGGAACAGTACTCAGCGGTTCCAATCACAGAAGGCCAGCCGCAGCTTCCCTGCGCTAAGCCCTGGACCACCTCGTTAATCAGGTTGTTGCTGTGGTGCCCTGCAGGCGCCTATGGTACAGTCTTCAAGGCACAGCGGGATGGCGTGCAGGATGTGGCCGTCAAGATCTTCCACAATGTGGCAGATGCGCGGCAGCAGAAGGGCATCATGCGAGAGGTCGCCATCCTCCGGAGTTGCAAGTGAGCACAGACTGCTTGCATGGTGTGTTTGGCATGTCACATCGGGCTTCTTCCCCTGCATAGCACAGCCTCCCTGAAAAGCATGAGCTGCACAGCTGTCAACATGGGTCAACATGAAGCCATCCTCTGCCCCTTCCCGCAAGGGCCGGCAGGGTTGTGAGTCATAGCCTTTGTTTTGCTTAGTCTGCCGGAAGCACTTTCACAGTGCCGAAATGGGTCTCATGAGCTGATACCTGGCCTGTTGCAGTCCATGCACAGTTGCACCTCACCACCTGTGAGCACCTACGGAGGCAGCCTCTTCACCAAGAGCTGAGTGCCTGTGCCATGCCCTGCAGGAGCCCTAACATTGTGCAGTTCTATGGGGCCTCTGCTTCTCCAGACTCCGTCATGCTCGTGACCGAGGTAGGCAGCTGCAGGCGTGCTGCTGGCCTGCCTGAAGGGCTGATGCACCGCCTGTTTCAGTGTTGGCCTGGGGCATGACAGCATCATCAGCCTCTCTGCTCAACTGGCTCCAGTCACCACAGGCAGTCGGTGGCTGAATGACTGGACGAGGCAACTGTCTGCTGAGTACACTGGTATGTTCACAATTGACTGTCACACAAACCTGACTGATGTGCCATGCTGCAGTTCATGGAAAACGGTGACCTGGGGCAGGCCATGCAGCGCGACAGAAAGGGGGTGCTGTCCTGGTACAAGAGGTGAGCAGCACTCTGCGGTGCTGCTGACCTCTGCAAGGTGCCCAGCTGGAGGGTTTGAAAGTGCAGCATGCCGGTTGCGTCTGCGTCCCTGCCTGCGGGTCGGCTTGCCCCGCTGCTGAGGGTCTGCATCAAGACGAAGTCACCAGGCAGGCAGCCAGTGATAGCTTTGTGTGGACTCCGCCAGTCTTTGCTGCCCTGGTCTTTTGGGCACCCCAGACAGGCGCACCTGCTGCTGCAGGGGTCACCGCATCCTGCTGGACATTGCACGAGGGATTCACGCCCTGCACAAGTCTCGGCCGCCCATTCTGCATCTAGATCTGTGAGTATACCAGTCCTGGCATCTGCAAAAGCAGACCATTTCTCACTGCCTGGGCCCTGCAACATCAGATGCAAGAGCACTGTATACGTCTCTGGCTGTGATAAGCTGGCAACTGCACAACCCTTTCAGCTAGGGTTGGGTGCGTGCATGCAGCGCCCACCACATGCCCATGAGAGCTCAGCATTGTCTGCATGGCGGTGTTTGTGGCTCTGCCCTGCTGCCCCAAGGCGCACTGCCCCATATCATCATTGTCGCTTGGCCTACCTGATGATATAATGATGAGGAATGAGAAGACTCCTTCCCATGCCCTGCAGAAAGTCCTCCAACGTTCTTCTTGGCCGTGATGGCACTGCCAAGATTGGTGAGGAGCCTCTGTTACATAACACTGTTGCAGTGCACATGACATCAGGGAACCCTGCCTCACACAGAAGCAAGCAAACTTCTTCACATGGCTCCCGGTCTCACACCGGATCAAGGCCTCTGACGCTGTTACTTTCAAGTGTGCAGCACAGACTGCCCTCTAACAATTCATCCTTCCTGCAGCTGACGTTGGCTTTGCAAACGTCCTCAGCAACACCCACCTGACCCTTCAGGGGGCTGTCGGCACATTTGCATATGCAGGTGAGGTGCTGTTGGTGACCCCTCCCCCTGCTGCACGAGCAGCCCGTGTCTTGCTGTCGTCTGCAGCACACTGCCCAGCATGCAGGCTTCCGCACCCAAGCAGCCCCACCAAGCAGCCTCCCAATCCCCCTTGAACCCTCTCTGCAGCGCCTGAGATGCTCCTGGGGGAGCACTGTGACCCGCGCGCTGACATCTATTCTTTTGGGGTGACGATGCATGAGGTGCTGACTGGCGAGCCTCCACGACGTGGCCAGCTGCGAGACATCAAGTGAGTCAAGGTTTTCAAGAGCAGCAGCAGCAGCACGCCTGTCCAGGGGTCTTTTGAGTGTGCACAACTTGAGCTGCAGTTTGTGGCTGGTTGCCAGCAGCTCCCATGCCAGTGCCCTGGCAGCAGATGCTGTTCTCGTGTGCTCAAGGCTTTCAGATGACCTTTTACGCTGTGGGCATATGCTCGGGTGTGCCGCACAGCATGTCACAAAGGGCAAAGCTGAATGTAATTGCAGGGTTCCTCTCGAGTGTCCTGAAATCGTCGCAGACCTCTTCGACCGCTGCACTGCCACCAAGCCTAGCGGGAGACCCCCCATCAAGGCAGTCATTCAGGCAAGCCCGCTCTGCACTGCCTTGTCTATCCTTGAGTCCCTGCAGCCTGGTGAATGATTTTTTGAAACCAAAATTATGGTCCAACAGCATCCCAGGCATGGCCAAATACAGGCTGCTTCTTCTGTGCAGACACTGCTGGCTGCAGCAGAGGAGCCACCACCTCCAGGGCTGGATGAGATGCTGGTCATGAGACATGACAGCAACGATTTTTAGGCTCATGCCCACAGTGAACCCACCAGCTTACGCCCTCCCATCCATTGATGCCTTCAGATTCATTGAACAGCTGAAGCACCCAGACCTGTGCTCTTGCTCAGTCCTAACTCCTGCTTCAGTGCCTCTCCCTTGCTTCTTCCTGGCTGGAATGCATGCTTGAGGACCCGCTCTCCATTGTGTGCTGTTGATCCCCGACTTCCTTGTGCACAGAAAACAGCTTTCTTGGGCTGTTTGCATGCCTCAATCTGCACGGCTGTGCTCTCAATTGTCATTGATGTATGAAGGAAGTTCCAGGCCCTGGGGAATTTATCACTCTTGAAAACGCTGGCTTTAGGTCAAGGCCCCTCGGATCTGGGAAGAAACGAGGAGTCTGCTGACACACTCTAACAATCAACGGCTGATATCAGATGGGCCCAAACTCCATGATACAGAGGCAGACCTGGAGGGCAAGGTGGGAAGGAGATGGATGGAATCCTGGTCAGCAGCCAGTGTGGCTGGTGAATCGTCAGCAGCCACGCCACTGGTGATCAGGTTCCCACACAATCTTCTCACACATCATGCCGTCTAGGCACAGCACACTCAGCAAGCTGTGCACATGCAAGTGTCAACACAGCACGCTCTGCGATCTGCAGTGCTGAGTGTGCGCCTGCAAGGTTTTTGCAGTTCAGACCAAGTCAGACAACACAGGTGTGCCTCGACATTACTGCACCCTGCCTGTGGCAGCTCCAAGGCCACAGACGCTTCAGCACAATGCTCGCTCACCAGACTTGACTTCACAAGGCATGACTGCAGAGGGCAACAATTGCTGCCAGAGACCTGCGGTGGGCCATGTCATCACAAGGGCGTGGCCCACCACACCCTTACCGTCAACTCACCAGCCTGCATGCCTGCTTTGGTTGCACCTCTGCTCTGACCAGAGCCTTCAGCTTGGTTGCCAGGTGCACTGCGCAGGCAAACTGTGCCCTGGGGCTCACTGCCCCCTGCTGTGGGATCAGGGTCGCTCTCCGGCAGGCTGATCTTCTGCTCAAGGACCACAGGGGCTCATCCTCACAGGGCATGTCGCTGCAGTGCCTGATGTGGGGTCTCTTACGGGGTCTTTGGCGTCGAGAGGGGACCAGCAATTCAAGAAGGCCTGCTACTCCTGCCTTGGGTTGCTGACCATTTCACAGACATCACTGTGTGTGCGCCTGCAAGCCTTGGGCTTAACTTCCTATCCAGGTGGCTTGTCGCAGGGCTGGCTGGCCGTGCAGCAGCCTGGCTGGTGGATGGTGCGCAGCAGCAGGCATCAAGGTTTGGCCGGAGCCCCATGCTGACGCACACAAAGATTCTTGCACATACCTCTGTGCAGACCAGCTGATAATGTCAAGCTGGGCTCACAAAGGCCCTCCCCAAATGCAGCCAGCCAGCCTGCCATCCATGTGCTGCAGACGTCTGGCTGTGGCAAAAGCGTGACTTTCACAGTGCCATGATGCCCCTGTACAGGCCAGCTGCAGATGCCCAGCTGCGCTGGGAAAGTTTTTCCTGTTTGAGCCGGCCAACAACCATCAACTGTGTTGCGCAGGTGTCTGGCTGCAGTAAGGACTTGACCAAGGAGAAAGAGTATGCCCATTGCTACAGAATTTGTGAGGAGCACCTCAAGGTGGGCATGCTCCTGGTGGAGGGCTGCCTGCAGCGCTTTTGCCAGCAGTGCAGGCGCTGTCAGCCTCTCGCGGACTTTGATGTTGACAAGAGGTGACCTTTGGACCTTCAGTGAAAAGCGCTTGCCCGTGGCAGCCTGGCCTTGATTCTCCCAGCAGAGGTGAATTGACATGACTGTGTGTGAGGTGGTGGCCAGCTTGCCTTAGCTTCTATTGCTGCCAGTTGCCCCGCCCTCTGCAGGAGCGTGCACAGGGTTGTGCTGTCCCTGCCTGCAGCGGCAGACCTCCTGAAGTGACTCAGGGTTGCCTTTGCACCTGTGCAGAAGCTGCTGCGTCCAAGCACCAAATTGTTGGTGCAAGCCCTCTTCCCTGCTCTACCGGCTGTCAATGGCATCTTGTCTGCACTGGCCGCAATTGACAATGTCCAGGGATTCCTGCGGGAGCTGATGCGTCAGCCAGCAGAAGCGTGGTGGTACCCGTCTCTTGCCAGCCAGTACTGGAAACTAGAGTGACGTGCCTGGATGTCACTCCCTCAAGTGGCTTCCTGCAGGAGCTGCCGAGCTCGCCTGCAACAGCCCAACGATCGCAAGCGCATGCACTCCTTCTCAGGCGTGGAGCTGCAACTTGGCCGCTTTCGCACATGCCGCAATGAGTCAGCACCCAGCATCACAAAGCCGTCTGCTGGGTGGCGGGCTGCATGGCCAGCAGGTGTGCCTGCTGCCTCTTGGCCGCTGCCTTGTGGCTGCCAAGTTGGCTTCCATCAGCCTTCTGGGACACCTTGCTGTCCAGCGCGGAGCATGCTCAGCAAGCCGCGCACATTGCTCTGGGTGCTTCACACACAGCAGGCTCCGCAAACAGCAGTAATGAGTCAGACCAAGTCAGACAACAAGCACCATCCTGGTGCTTTTGGATGGTGCTTGCTGTTGCCAGTCTTGAGCTGAAATGGTCTGCGCACATGTGTGCACTCAACATGGCCTGGCAACCTTGGCGTGAATGGCTGTGGGGGCACAAGTACACGGGGCAAGACATAGCTCGTACACCACCTGCACCGCTTCCAGAAGCAATGCCCCAGTGAGCTCTGAGCTGCATGCGGGTCTTACCACCCTGCTGCACAGATTTGTCTTTTCAGCAGTGCACCCCGCCTGTCGCAGCTGCAGGGCACAGATACATCAGCACAGCGCTTGCTTGAGTTTGCACAGTATGACTGCGGAGGGCAAGAGTTGAAGCACCGGCCCTGCATCAGCTCTGACAACAACGCAGACACCCTGGGGTGGGGCACAGACACATCAGCACAGCACTCGCAAAACAGACCTGAGTCTGCACAGCATGACTTGTCACTTTGATGGTGTCGGGTCTCTGATGCAGTTGCGCAGTGGTGTATCCCTTGCCTGTGCTGTACTGCAGATGGCAAGGGTTGCGACCATTGCACCTGCATCAGGTCTGACAACAACAAGGACAGCCTGTGTGGGCAACGCCCTCATTTCCACTCACCAGGCTGGAGGACTGCTATGGTTGTGTCCCTGTTCTGACCAGAGCTGAGGCGTTATTGAAGCAGATATGCAGCTCGGTGACTTGAAAGCAGGGCGTTGACCATGTCCGGCTTCCCTTGTGGTTGCTGACCTGCTCTGATCAAAGCGGAGGCGCAATTACAGCAGATGTCCAGCCTGGTGAGTTGCAAGTGAGGGGTCAGCACCCGGCCCTGCATGAAGGGCTGCCTGTTCAGCTTGAGTGGAGCACAGGACTCTGGTGGAGGTGAGCAGGGAAGAGGGCATCAAAGTGTATGCTGCATGAACACCCGCAGCTCTGGAGTACTCTGTCATGCGACGCTCTGAGAGCCGACTCTCCCCTGTTTGAATTCTTCTGTCCTCAGGGGCAAGTGAGCAACTAAAGGGTTTCAGCAGTCTGCATGTGCAAAGAACAGGTGAGCAGCAAGAGGCCATTGGCAGTCAGCTTGGCTGACGTTCTACATGGCCAGCAGGTGTGTGTAGCCATACAGACTTGTGCTGCAAGGCGTCCATGATGACTGCAGAAAGCTGGTTCAGCTGTGTGGCAGGAAATTGATGCCCAGCCACCTGCCTCACAGCCTGCACAGATCAGGCTGACAGGAAGCCAACACCTCTCACGCTGGTGCATGGTGCACACATGTGCAGGACTCTACTGAGCAGGGGACACTGCTTCAAGGGTGCAGGCATTAGTAAGCCAGAGCCCCTCCAATTTTGGAAGGCCCAAGGTGCGTCTCACACACTCTCAACCAACAGAAAACATCAGCATGGCCCCCCACTATTATCATGCAGAGGAAGACCTGGATGGCAAGGTGTGCAAGGAGGTTGGGATGGAATATTGGTCAGCATCCTCGTGGCTGCTGAATCTTGGTCAGCAGCCACACATCAGCTGCTCAATATCCCATGCCCTCCTCTTTGCACACCTTGCCGTCCAGATCTGCCCCTGTATCATAACAGTGGGGGCCCAAGTTGAATCAATTTGGGTGTTGTGAGACGCACGCTGTAATCCTTGTGGGATCAGAGGGGCACACACACCGAGCTGCACACAGTGCCCTGGGTGCCTGTGCACACACAGCATGCTCTGCAAGTAGCAGTGCTGAGTCATTCTGCCATGGTGCGTGATGCTTGACATGTGTCTGGATGGCCTGTGCACACTCAAATGAGTGAGGATGGGCAGTTCAGACCAAGTCAGGCAACAAGCACCAGGGCAGCCTTGGCGTGGATGGCTACTGGCGCACAAGTACAAGGAGCAAGCGGTCTGGTCTAGACGGCCTTCCACAACCAACATGCCAAAGTGCATTGTGGCCCTGCCACCCCGCAGCTGAGGTGCGCCTTCCCAGCAGTGCACCCTGCATGTGGCAGCTCATGGGCAAAGACATTTCAGCGCAGCGCGCGCTCACCAGACCTGCTTTTGCACAGCATCGCCAGTGTTCTTGTCAGATCACTGCTGCAGTTGCTGGTCAGGCATCAAGTCTCTGCAGCACTACTGTGCTGCAATGGGCAGGATGTTGACCAACGCAACCGCATCAGATGCGACAACAACAAGGTGGGTGTGCATCCCTGCGGTGGGCAACGCCCTCACTGCCAGTTCACCAGGCTGGAGGACTGCTATTGATGTGCCCTGCTCTGATCAGAAGTGTTGGACACTCATGGCTGCAGCAAGCTGTCACATGCTGAAGTCGTTCTGCAAATCCTTCGCCAAGCAGCAGAGTGGCACAAGGGGCTCAAGTCCGAAAGTGGTATTCTGACATGCTCCAGGCTGGTGCAATGAGTCTGTGGGGAGACTCACAGCCGTAGAGCTGATCTGACATGCCCCACACTGGTGCAGTCAATTTGACTTGTTTCCTTTGTGGCAGTGACAGCCCAAGCAACGCAGTGATGCCAGAGTGGTGTTGCGTGGCATTGTGCCCTGACAAACCACCTCCATCTGGCAGCAGCTGCGAGGCTTGAGCTCAGTTCAGAGATGCACTGTCTGCAGCAGGTGAACACATTCCTGTCTGACTGAGCGAAGGAAACGCCAGGTCTGTGGGGCTCCAGCAGGGACAGATGGTGGCAGACACGAGGCATTGAGTGTACTGATTCCTCTGAGACTCCATCCATGTTGCAGTACAGCGTTGAGTTGATCGCCATAGCTGGCAGCAAGATCATCTGCTGCCAGCTAGGCCAGATAGATTCAGCGCTGCGCGGCAACCCAACTTCTGAAGTCTTGGGAATGTTGCCCATCACTGCTGTTGAGCCCTTGCCAGACGCGGTGGCACAGCAAGGCCCCTAGTGATCTGCGACCTGGTATCAGAGCTGATATGGGAGCTTTGAATCAGGAGCGCAAAAGTCACTCAGGCCCTTGCTAGACAGCGCGTCTGGCAGAGGTTTCATGATTCACCATGGGTTCACCATGGGTTGCCACATGTTGCCAACAGCTCACTTGGCCACTGGAGGTGTCAACCTATCGCTCAGCGGGACCTTTCTGGAGCATGTACGGAGCATGCGCCAGGCCTGTTATGCCAAGCCCCTCCCTACATCGTTGCTGCAACACCTGTGCAGGCGCACCGCGCCATAGCTGATGTCAAGGTCAGTACCTGTGTTGCTTGCACCAGCAGTTTGAAGTGTGGCGCACGGGTATCCCAACACTTCAGGCCTGAGCTAACAGCATCCCCTTTGAGTTACCAAAGCCCTCCTGCTAGGCTAGGTGGATTTGGCCTGAGCAGCCAACAAGCATGCCTTGCAGGCAACAAACCTCATCAGCACACATCTGCCACGCCGCAAGAGAGCTGCATGGAATCGTCAGCCCCCATGCTGCTGCTCCTGGCAGACCCGGAACGTGTGTCTCCGAGCAACTCCTCGCCATCTGCCCTTGTGCCTCCTGGTCCTTCATGGGATGCTGCTCCTGCTGGTGTGTCTTGCCACTGTCTCCTTACCAGTTGCTTTTCTGGGCTGCACAAAGGCAGTGTGTCCCTGCATCATCAATGACTGTTGCGCTGTTTTGCAGGTCAGGCAGAGGTGATTTTTGCAATACACTGGGTGCCCACCTGCTGCTCCTGGCGAACTGTGAGGTGCATGCTGCTCTGCTTGCGCCACTCATGGACTCCAGCACCATGCTGCGGGTCACCCTTGATGTGCTGTCCTTGCATGAAGTGCCGGCTTGCCCTTGACACACTGCATGATGCTCTGCAGCATTACTTCTTGGATTCAGGCACCATGCTATCTGTCAATGGAGATGTGCTGTCCCTGCGTCAGGCGCTTGCAATACCACGCCCTTCATTTTACACTTTGAAGCTTCAGCCGTTGGATTCTCACATCATGCTGCAGGTCATTCCTCAAGTGCCATCCCCTCTGGATCACCTGCACTAGAATGTGCTGTGGGTGCTGTGCTTGTGGCTCAGTGGCATCGGCTTCGTGCCTGCATGCTCCTACACCAGGCCTGGTGGGGCGCCTTGCCTGGCTCATTGACATGTTTGTATGCGCTGTCCCTACAGCCGCCTGACTGCTGCATTATGCTGCAGGTCATGCAGGGGCTGCTGCCCCACCTGATGCGAGGCTTGGGGCTTTCAAATGATGAGGTGAAGTTGATGATGGCCAAGGTGCCCTCATTCCAGTGCATCAGGCCAGCATCAAGGGCGCCAGTCAGCTCACAAAGGGGCCCTTTGTGCACTTCCTGGCGCCTGAGATGTTGGCCATGATGCCATGGAGGGAGGGCAACCTGGGTGCAGTCATGCTGGGACTGGAAGTGCTCCCTGTGCCGCCTTGCACTTGGCATCAGACATGTCACTGTCATGGTATGCAGAGTGCCACCAGCAGCAAGGTGAGGGCAGGCTGTGCAGGGGCTACGGCTGCTGCTTGCTGGCTGCCCCAAGATGCCCCCACAGCACCTGCTGCTGTTGGCAGGGCTGCACCATAAGCACCAGAGCCCTCCTGCAGAGCCACAGCAGCTGATGCGTGGTAGGTCTCCTGAGCATGCCTGGCTGGAGAGCTGCTGTGCCACGGGTTCTGCTGAGGCCGGCACCTAATGTCGCTGCCATTGGTGCTGTTGGCAGTGCTGATGGAGTGTGTGGTGCTTGCTTGCAATCCAGCATGCTGCTGCACTGCTGTTTTTGAGGTGAGCCTGGACCCTGCATATGCCACGGGCGCCCGCGCACTGGCAGCAGCATTGCCATGCTGATCCTGCCGCTGCCATGTGGCCAGCCTGGGCACTCTCCTGCCATCCTGATATCTGCCTGGCCGCCAGTCTCTGTTTGTGTCCTGCAGTGACGAACTGTTTCATGCAGTGCAGGCAGACAGTGTTGGCATCATCATGGTGCACTCCAGATCCATTTGTGATGGCACCTGCATGCTGTCTTTGCACCCTTGATGAACAAACCCATGATGTACCACTTTGCAAAGCTCACCAATCGGCTCGGCCTCTACCTTTTTGCTTTGCCAGTCCTGGCACCTCTGCTGGTTTCTTTGATGCTCTTATCACGCGCATCTCAGATCGTGTGAAGTCTGCCCTTTCATTGTTAGCCTGCAGACACTGGCTCTCATTCACAGGCAGCCTGGGAGATGGGCCACCGGGCTTTGTGCATGGAACTCTAAATGCCCCATTCTGAACGGTGGAGGCGCTCCTTCTTGATTTGCTGATTCGAGAGGGCTGGCTACATCATTTGCACCATCGGCAGGCTGCTGATCGTTGAGTTGCGTCAGGCAATCTAGGACCTGCCTGCGAGTTACCACAGATCACCATGATGGGCTGCCCTGCACAGGCCCGTCTTGGGGCAGGCAGCCCGCTGCTGCCGTCCTCCTCAGCCCAGACCCGCCTCCTGCAATCACCACTATTGGGCCGGAGCCTTGGCGCCAGTCGTGCATGGGCTCGGCTGGCAGGGGCCAGCACCACCCCAGTATGCAGCGCAGCAGTACAGATCAGGGAAGTCCCACCTGCAACGCCAAGCAATGGCGTCAAGGTGTCGCACACAGAGTTGTCTGCCCCGGCAGCAGGCCACCTGGCCAACAACAGCACCAGCTACAAGGAGGAGCACAAAATCAGGGCGTATGAAGTCGGCCCTGATCAGAAGACTTCCATCGTGACAATCGCCAACCTGTTGCAGGCAAGCAGCTGCTGACTGGTCTGCTGCAGGCCTGGCATCCCTGCTGCACATTGGCAGTACATTCATTGCTGGCACCAGCGCAATGTTTGCAAACAGTGAAGTGCCAGCGACGGGGATCATCTGCACAAGTCTGACATCATCATCTGCCGCAGGAGGTGTCAGGCAACCATGCTGTGGCCCTCTGGGGCAGGACAGAGGAGGGGTTCGCTACTGACCCCATAATGGTGGCCATGAGCCTCATCTTTGCAGCTACCAGGATACAGATTCAGATGCTGAAGTACCCCAAGTGGTGAGCTGCCAGGGAGCCTGCGGTGCAGAACTCCCACAGCCTTGCACAGGTGCTTGCGCCTGTCCTGCTGAGTGGTGACTCATGTCCTTGGCCCCTCAGGCAGCCCCCACCGTCCATTTGGCTTTGACAGGGTTGACAGAGGGGGCCAAACTGCAAGCTGGGGTTGGCAGCATGGGCTTGCTAGCTTTTAACTGCCCTGCGTGGGTGTACCTTGAACCCTGAATCACCTGGGGACCACAATTTCATTCCACTTTGAAAGCCCTGGAGAGCTGCTGTGCAGGCTTGGTTGCTGCTGTCTTGATGCACCTGCTCACCAGGTCGATGCACTGTGCACTCAAGCAGAGCTTGTGCTTGCAGATTGAGGCAGTTGACAGCATGAGCACCCCATGGTGCCTGTCCTTGCAGTGCCGTCCTTGCAGTGCCGCAGCTTTCGCAGAGTTCATAACAGGGCCCAGGCCAATGGTGTAGACATCACAGGCCCCACTGATGCCGGAAGGGCAGGGTCTGGCATGAGGCAGGGCAGCACTGCGGCCGTCCCTGCAGCAATGGCCTCCACTGCACTGCAGGGACAGGCTGCTTGCCATCAGGAGCACAGTTTGTGCAGGCCTGGATGTCAGGCCTCTGCCAAGGGTGGAGGCTGCAGCCCCCAAGTCGCATCTGCGGCATGGCAGGCCTTGCCTCAGGTCCACGCAGCGGCGGCGGCTACTGCACATCTGGGGTGTGCCAACCAGTGCACGAGGGGCTCTCAGCCTGCTGCCTGCCCCCTGTTGCAGGGGCGACCTGGTCCAGATCGAGACCTATTTTTCAGCGGAGGGGCGGGTCGGCGCCCGGCGGGACTGGGTCATCCGCAGCGCGGCCTCCGGCGAGATCTTGGGGCGCGCCACCAGGTCAGCACCTGTGCTTCCAGTTTTGGGCTAGGTTTGTGCCAGGTACATCCGCCAGCCAGGGTGCAGCAGGTCACGGTGCGCTCAGACAGCAGCTCGCGACACACTTCTGGTGAAGCTAGGGGTGATGTGAGCTCAGCCTGGCTGCACGCACTACAGTCCAGGCACAGACTGGCCTTCCTGCCCATCCCTGAAGGCGGGGGGGGAAACAACCGCTGTGCTGCCTTACTAAGCTCCAAGATGTTGGTGCCAGCCTCTGCCTGCATGCTCACAGCCTCCTGCTGTGGGCTGCAGTTCTTTAGCTTGTTGGTGCAATGTCTGAACCCCGGAGGAAGTGTTAGTTGTGTACCTGCATGCAGCACTGTGGTGTGAAATTGACACCTGGAGATGCTCAGCGTAGTCCCAACGGGCAGCCATCATCTGCTGGCGCTGGATGGGCATGCAATGCCGCCCTGCCCTGCAGCACTTGGGGGTGGTTGTTGGGGCGGCTTCACACATTGTGCACCACTGTCTGCCTCCATGCTGAAGCCTCATGCCCTGACCTGCAGCACATGGGTGATGGTGAACCTCAAGACAAGACGGGTGGCCAAGATTCCAGACGAGATGCGCACAAAGCTGGAGGTGTATGCGCCTGACCCAGAGAGGTGAGCAGGCCTGTCCTCCACACTGAGATGCTTCTGCCTTGCACAGGGGTCAGGCAGCTCTGGAGGCATGCCCACACTGTGGGCTGCTCAGGCCGACGCCTCATTGTCAGTGAGAATGCATCAGATGACTAGATGCAGTGTGCCACCAGTTTGCAGCTTTGCTGACTGTGCCTCTCGGACTGCAGGCATGCCGTACCGCCAGAGCAGGCCAAGAAGAAATTGACGGCCTTTGAGCTGCCAGCGGAGGTGAGCAGCATTTGCCAATGTGACAGATTGCTTACCTGTGCTGAGACGCTTTATGCAGGCACTTGCATGCAGCTGCCGTTCTCGTGCCCGTTTGCTGTGCACGACTTTTGGTGTTTTCCCACACGCTGCTGCAGTTGTGGGGCCTGCTAGGAGTGTCTGTGCAGCCCCTGTGAAAGCAGGCATGGAGTCCCCATCACTTCCCTTACTGCAGATCGAAGGCCCCACCCAGGTAGCTCGCCGGTCGGACGTGGACATGAACGGCCACATCAACAATGTGACATACCTGGCATGGACGCTGGAGACTGTGCCACGGGATGTCTTCCATATGAACGAGCTGTGCGAGGTGGGCTGCTGCACAAGAGCTGCTGCAGTGGTGTAGCTTGAAACATCTGGCATTTGAGTCTGCTGTGTAGCACATGAGGCCTGTGGAGTGTCTGGCTGCCTGCACAACGCGTACTGGGCATGGACAAGCAGCAAGGCATCACTACAGTAAGCAAGTGGAGCTTGCTCTGCTACAGCTAATGATGATGGTGCTGTTCCGAGAGCTTTGACAGGTGCTTTTCTGTGGCAGGCCTGCTACAGGTCATGCCTGACAGTGCTGCCTGAGAAGGTGCACCGTGGGGAGGTGACTGGTCACAGGGTCCAAAACAGAAGGATGTGAAGAGCCTGCTCGTGATTCTCTGGACAAGCCACATTTGCTGGTCACAGAGTGTGTAGGAGGCACCAGCAAAGCATGGCATTGGAACAAGCCATACTGGCCGGTCATCACCATCAGACTGTCTATCAGACATCAGCAAAAACATGGCCTGCAGCACCTGGCAGCCAAGTTGTGCAAACAACTTGGCTGATGAGCTTTTGATTGTCCTGCCATGCAGGTTGAGATTGACTACAAAGCAGAGTGCCACAGTGGGGACACAGTTGAAGCTTTGGGCAGGCATGTCGAAGAGAACACCAACGGCACTGGAGTACGCAGGCAAGCACTGCTTTGCGCTGCAGTGCTTTGCGTGGCTACTTGTGACTTCCTGATAGCTGCTGGAGTCTGAACTCGTGCCAGGGCTGGCATTTGAGTGGTGTTCCTGACAACTGCCTGGTGCTGAGTTCTGTACAAGATGGCCAGCACCGCTGCTCTGCCATCTGTGCCTGGGGCTCACCCCTCTGTCCATGCTGCAGATTCCTTCACCTTCTGAGACGATGTGATGACCAGGGTTGCAGAGAGCTTGTCAGAGCTAGAACTTCATGGAGGCCTGTTCGAGAGTAGTCTTGTTACCCTTATATTGCGGAGCGCAAGCGAGAGAGGCTGGTTGCAGCTGCTGCAATGAGCAGTCGGCTGCTGCCTATGTAGCAGATGCTGAGTCGGGCTGAATTCTTTTAGAGTCCAGATGTGTCCATTGCACCATTCCCATGCATGCCCTTTGTACATTACATGTAGGTCTTCAATCCCGTCTTCGTCATATACTTACTTGCTCAAGCAACACAACTGTTGAATTCATTGCACCCGCCAACATATGTAGAGTGAGAAGTTTGGTGCGACAACAACAGACTCATGTGACAACAACAGACTCATTGCGGGGCTTGCTGCTGTCCCCAAACTTGTGTCGCACAGCGGACACCAGCCATGCCCAGATGGACATGATCAAAGCCTGCGCGCGCTTCCACAAAGTGGACACCTGTAGGTGGCAAGTGCAGGTGAGGGGTCGCCAATGGATTTGCTGAACATTGCCGCCTATGGCCGCTTTAAAATCATTGTACTGTGAGCCCAGCCTCACAAGAGCCATGCCAGCCGGCTGTGGGTTGCACTGTTCATGCAAAGCTCCTCACGCAGTCCATGTGGTTGGCTCTTGTGCAGAACCAGTGGAGTGGTCCCAGGCAGGGCGACATGAAGTGAGGCATGCTGAGCAGCAGGCCTGCGCGGCAGTGCCAGCTCAGCCTGCAGCCAGTTTGAGCGGCGGCGCTGATTAACAGCCACTGTGCAAAACAATGCCCTGGTCGATGCCACCAGCACGCTGAAGGATTCGGTGAGTTCTTCACCTTGTCAGCGCTGGCAGCAGGTGTGGGGGGAACAGCAGCAGGGCTCTGGGGGGACTGTGGCCTCTGGCGCTGCGCCTGCAGGGCAGCCACCAGTTCCTCCCTCTGGGCAGCCTCCTGGGCCTGGGCCATCAGCTTAGCTGCGCTCTCCTGCCGCACCTGCGGCGCATGATCAGCAGTGGGCACGCCATATGACCTTCAGTCGGCGGCAGACAGGCGGTGCAGCTCAGCGGGAAACCTTGCCAGACTTTGCATGTCATACAGCAAACGCTGCAGCCCAGCAAGACAACATGCCAGGGCTTGCCTGCCTCAAAGCAGCACGCACAGCGACGCAATCTGCCACCACAGTGTCCTCTCACCCCTTGCCTGCCATGGAGTCTGCAATTCTATCTTGCAAATCCCCTGCCGTGTTCACCAGAGGTGGATCCTACCTGTGCCAGCTTGGCCTCATACTCCTCTGCCATCTGCTGGGCCTCTGTGGCTGAGCCTGAGGCAGCCATCGAGCGGGGACGGCCTGCCTGCTCATGCCTCACGTGCTCCCGCAGCTGGGCGATCTTGGCAGCATACTCTGCCTCCCGCGCCGCCAGCTGCAGGCAGGGCAGGTGCTGCCATCAGGTGCTGACAGACAGCACCACGTCCGTGGCCTCCCTCTTGGCCAGCTGCCAGCATGGGACTTTCAGCTTTGTGGCTTGCACCGCACAAGCCTGGCAAGGACTCTCAGCCACTGTCGTCCTGAAGCATCAGGCAGTGCAGGTGCTGTCTCCCCCTATGTGTCAGCATTGCGCCAGCAGAGCATGCACAGCCCAGCCGTGCCCCGGTGCATGCTCTTGCGGGCAGGCAGGAGAAGCATGCACTCCAGAGGCACATCAGGACCTGCTGCCTGTGCGCTTGGCAGGCGCGCTCGTGGCAGTGCTGCACGGCTCCCAGCTGCCGCCGATGGCAAGAGCGCGCATGCGCAGAGCGCAGCTGACCCCCATGCGCTCAGCACTGCCTGTATGCCCGCAAGGGATCTGGGTGCCCAACCTTCACGTCAACTGCCTGCCTGGCAGCAGCAGATCATGTCACTGGATGCAGATCAGAGATTGCTGTGCAACCTCGCCACGCAAAGCCCGCTGCATGACTGTACAGGCTGCAGGGGTCCCTCACCTCTGCCTGCAGGGCCTCCCTGGCAGCAGCAGCCGCCTCAGCCCCTGCAGCATCTGCCTGGACTGCCCCAGCAGGCGCCCCAGCTGTGGGCGCAGCAACAACATCGGCTGCAGCCTGCGCGACGCTGCTGTGGCTTGTGGAGGCAGGGCGGGCCTGGAGTGAGGGCGGCTGACCCCCCCCAGAGGCTGCTGGTGAGCCCGTCGCGCCGGACGGTGGACGCTTCTGCAGCTGAGGGGCTCCCTGTGCAGTCTGCAGAGCAGCTGAGGCTGCAGTCAAGATGCAGCAGGCCTCAATGGTGTCAGCCTCATTGCAGGCTGGGAGTTGCTCAGCCACAACTGGTGAACCTGTGCAGCATGGGGGGTAGACTGACATAGGCATCAGAACAGAGCCAGCCACTGCCAATCGTTCAAAGACAGCCATTGTGGCAGCCAGTGTCAAACCCCATGAATGACGTATGTTCTGTTGAACCTGCAGACTTCGATGTAGGTGGTGCAAATGAGCACACCTCAGCAGCGCCCACGACTGCCAGCTCAGTCACTGCCTCCTCAACCACCACCTCTGCTGCTGCAGCCGCCAACTCACGCTCCCTGGCAGCAGCCTGCACAAGGAGAGAGACAGCCACTCACATCTCCGCCGGGCACACCGACAGCAGCCAAGGTCAACACAGCCTGCAGCATTGTTGCTCATCGCCAACTCTGTGACATTAGCCTGCACAGCAGCACCCAGCTTATGTCCCTTGGCAGCACCCAGCGTCGATCAGTAACAGTCAGCATGCAGCAGCCAGTGCCGCGCGTGGCAGCTATGCAGCAAAACTTCTGCTGATGCTGAGAATATCCAGCTGGCCAAGCCCTCTGGAGCTACGATGTCTCCCCAAAGAGCCGAAGGCACTTCAAACCAGGGCAGTGACCTGCTGTGTGCAAACACTTGGCAAACAGACCCCAAGCAGACTGTAGCCAATCCTCAAGTCTCACCAGTGCGGCCAGGGAGGGAGACTGCTCTGCAGCATCAGCCACAGCTGTGGGCACGTGCTCAACGGCCTCCTGTGCGCCAGATGCAAACAACACGACCTCTGTCACTGCCTCATCAGCACCCTGCCCAGCTGCGTGGCTTGCCTCAGCTGCTACAGCCCGCAGTGCGTGTTTGCCATCTGCAGAACTGGCAGCTGTGTGGGTCTGCTCAACCTCCAGCTGGTGAGAAGCTGCAGCGCTTGCGCTCTGCACTGCGTTAGACACCTGCACAACAGCAGGGTGCAGCTGAGAGGCGTGACCAGCTTGCCTGAGCCTCATACCCAGCTGTATGCGCTTGCTATCCCTCCAGCTCATGGCCCTGGTGCCTGCACAGCACTTGCATGACAGCCTGGTGAGATTGTACCATGGCAAGCTGCTGAGGCGCCTGCGAACTGCATGCCACCAAACACTTACACCTCAGCAAGGCACATGAGCATGCGCCCAGAGATCTTGCTGGTGCCTGTGCGCCCGAAGGGCAGCTGTGTAAGCCTGCTCCGCCTCTGGGTGGTAATTCGCTGGGGCCCCGACACCCTGTACGGCGTCCGACATTTGCATGGCAGCAATATGCTGACCTGGCAGAACCTGACCTGTGGTGGTCAGCCAAGGCATGCTGTGCACTGACTCCCAGAAACCTGCACAACAACACCAGCAGAGCAGGGCTGAGAGGCATGAAGAGCTTGCTGGTGCCTCTGGGTGAGCCTGCTCCACCTAAGGCTGGTGAGCGGTCAAGCCGGGCCCTCTGCACTGGGCCCGGCACCTGCACAACATGTCATGGTGTGTACATGCCCTGAGGATGGCCAGCCACTGCGCTCACGCTCTGCACTGCATCTGACACCTGCACAACAGCAGGACAGAGAGCTCTAAACTGGCTCCCTGCGCTGCCTGCAACACCTGTTTGCACAGCAGACATGCAAGCTGAGATGCTCACCAATGGTGTAAGGGCCACAGTGCCAGTGCTGCAGGTTTCAATGGCACATGTTGTGGGGCCTTCAGATGCCAACCTCCTTACACTACAACACAGAGTACAGGGCCACTCAGCTGGTGCCGCGACACAGCTGATGCAGTGCTGGGCGCAGAAGCCTGCCAGGAGCCACAAGCACCTCCAGCTGCGGGTGCCTCCCTCACCGGATCCTGTGCCTCATCGGGGTGCTCTGCCAGGTAGGCCTGGTGCCTCTGCTTGGCCTTGGTCTGCAGGTCGGCATCCTGCGCGCTGCGCTGGGCCTCAGTCACCATGCTGACCAGCCCAAACGTGACTGCGGGGATGGCCACTGTTGACGACACCAGACTGACCTACAGGCGCCAACGCAACGTGTTGGGGGAAGATAAGGACAAAGCCAAGGTTGCGGGCACAAGAATGCCACCATTGACGAGCTGTGTCAGGCAGCTCCAGCACAGGGAGGGTGCACGCAAGGAGGTGAGATGGATTTTTCATGCTGCAGACTCAGTGACGTGAGCAGCCTGGGGTGATGGAGGGCTTTGTTCAGGCCCAGGTGCATCAGACCGGCATGCAATGCAGACAGAGCATGCTGATGCAGGAGCATGACCAGCAATCGAGCTTCACAGGGCAAGGCTGAGCCTGGGCCGCCCTGGGACGCAGCAATGCTTCTCAATATGTAAGGCTGTGTGCTGGCACAATGACTGCAGTGGTGCCCGTGGTTGCCGTGCCAAGCCCTGCGCACACTCAGTGCAGCCCGACCCAAGCAAAAGAGGGAAACAAAGCGGGGTTGTATCTCACCACCTCAGGAGATGCTGCCACCTCCAGCAGTGGCCTTGTGGCAGCAACAGCTGCAGCCGGGGCCAGCACAGAGCTGAGAAGCACAGCCAGTCCCATTGCCTTGCTCATTTTGCTGCCATCATTGACTTTCACGTCCTGAGCGGGAGAGGTGTGTGGCGCTCTCGATCTGGGGATGGAAAGAGACCTGGTCGGCAGTCCTGACTGTCGGCGTGTGCATGGGGCAAGTCTGCCGAGCCCAGCTGAATGCCTTGCAGGCCTTTCGGTGAGACCACGGGGCAGCATGGCACTCATTGACATGGTGCAGCAGGCCGTTCGGGAATCGCCTCCCTCCAACAGCGCTATCGAAGGATAGCCTGGGATGCGAAATTCAAGTCGTCAACGTTACTGTTTCTGTCTCACAAGCAGGCTCCTGCTTTCTGAAGGGCAGCCTTCAGCTCTCCCTTGCCATGCATCTCCTCAACAATGTCAGCTCCTCCAAGGAACTCCCCTCCAACGTAGATCTGCAGCAACCATTGATCTTGGCCATGTACTTCGCCAAATGTGCAATAGAGGCAAGAGCTGACGCAATGCAGGAGAACAAGAGCGTGTTGCATGCATACAGCCAACTTTGGGTGAGAATCATCTTGTTCAGGGCCACAAAGTGACATCAGCACCTCTACAACACCGCTGGAGTGCGTGTTACCCACCTGGGGAATGGTGGGCCACTGGGAGTACTCTTTGATGGCATCTCGAACTCCTGGGTTATACTGCTCATCCAGGACGTTCACCACCTCAAAGTCTGCTCTGAGCTCGGTTAGCATGCTGAGCACCTTGTAGGAGAAGCCACACTGCGGCTGGAACCGGGTGCCTTTCACAAACGCGACGGCCTGCAGTTTCAACAAAAACGGGAGCTCAGCGCTTGCATGGCATGCTGCCAGAGCAGCCTTGACACTGCCTAGCAGGCATATGAAAGGGCTGCCTGAGTGATAGGTACGCAAACAGCCACGGCACCCCCTCTCTCCACTCAAGACCCTCTTAGCCACCTAAATGAGACCAGAAAAGAGAAGCATACTGTGCAGATGGACACATGCAGCAATGCAGGCTCTCCTCATGATGTACTAGCTGTGCGCAAGCGCTGTGCCCAGGTTGTATAGCTTACCTTGGTAGTTCTGACCACCTGGTCCACAAGGTCTGTCACTGAGCACGTCAGGTCCTGCACCCCTTTGCCAGGGGTGAGCTTGATCTCAGGCCGGGCCTGCACCCTCTTTGCGGTCCACTGCTTGTTGCCCTGCAGAGGGGTTGTAGTATCAAGGTCTGGCTCGGGCGCAGAGTGCTTCAAGTGGGGCACCGCTTCAGCACGCCTGGAAAAGGTGCCTGAGAAGGCTGTGGGTGTGCTGGATCTGCTGCATCTAGAGGCCAGCCTGTGCTTCCTGCAACAAGACGGCTGTCCATTCTGCTATGCAGGAGAAGCTTCCTCGCTGCAAGCACTGCGCGACTTGGCTTAGCAGCCCACCTGGGCATTGCCTGGTGGGATGGTGCCTGTCTCTTGCACGGCCTCCTGCAGCCACTGCTTCCAGGCAGCTGTTAAGTTCTCCTTGCTGGCGTCAGCCACTGTTGCCCATTGAGCGCTGTGGGCAAGCTCGGGCAGTGAGACCAGGTGCGATGCCAGGCTGGACGCCACCTGCATGCAGTCGCAGTGAGCCGGCTGCGTTGCCAAGAGACAGCTGACTGCTGCTGTTTGTCAGTAGCTGAACGGCACTGGCACAGGCAACAAGTGACACAAGCTGCCAGCGCTTGCCTTCCTGGACAGTCCGATGTACTGCAGCGTGCCCTGTGCGTCATACACAGCATAGACGCCAGGAGCAGCAGGAATCTGGCCATCTCCGTGCAGTGGTTGACGCAATGTGCTTTGCAGCGCGGGCAGCTGGGCTGTCTGGCTACTCAGCTGCTCTGCACTGGCAGAGCACCTGGTGGCCCATGTCCTGGGCCTCTTCTGCCCCACTCTGAGGCAGAAGCCTGAGGCAGCAGCCTTCGGCAGCTGGTGGCCTGCAGTTCGATGCTGCCTCTGCGAATGGATTGCTGTAGCAGTAGGGAGGAACCCTCGGAGTGCCTGCATTTCTGCAGCTGAGTTGACAAGAAAACAAGTCGAAGTCAAAGACAAGAGACTGCTAGGCCTAGGTGCATCTGAAATTTCTCAAGAACAGGTTAGACGCTTCAATCAGGATAAATTGCATCTGGATAGTCCTGACGGCATGAATGAGTTCCAGACAGTACCATGACACATGCAGATGAAATGAACTGAGCTCCGTTCTTGTCAAGTCATGGGGCAGTACACAGGCCAAGCCAAACCAGTCAAAGCTGTTGTTGCTGCTGGACCCAGGCTGCGCTGATAGTTCGACTCCTTCAGGACTCATGGAGTGTTGAGTGAGTTGTGGCTGGACAGCCTTGAGAGGTTGCTTGAGCTTCACTGAGTGACACTTGACACACCTTCCCTCAAAGTCCTTCCCTAAAAGCCCTGCAGGAGGCTGACCTGGATGCCAGCAGCCCTGTCAGTCCAGCCTTTGCAAACCATTCAGCTGCATGGCACCGCCTTGAAACACGGATGAATGCGTGCCCAATTGGCTGACAGGGGTGACCACACAGCCCCCTCAAGAGCCTGTGCATCAGCGCGACAAGGGAACATAAATCTCCAGTTGCCCCGCTGGCAAGCACTTTGCAGGCGCTGTTGTAGCCAGCAGAGGATACACCCCCTGCCTGACATGCTGTCACACCCTAGCTGCCTGCGCAAGCTGACCGTAGCTGAGCAGCTGCAATGAAGCACACCTCACCTGTATATGACCCTTCCTGATGGATACATTGTTCATGTATGCCTCAAGTATGAAGCTGAGCAATCTGCTTCCAACACAGGTTGCTATGCACTTGTCATGCCCAGCAGAATGGTCGTGATTTCTTTACAACACTTGTATCAGACCAAGCAGATGACATGCTCCTTTGTTGAGGCTGCCTGCTGGCGAGCTCTGCCGGAGCAGGGTGATGTGGCAGTCTGTGCATGTAGCAAAGTGAATGCTGCCAGTGGTTGTCGACATCAACAGCCGCAGGGGTCGCAGTCTACTCGCGCACTCGTCGCCTAAGTCTCCTGAACAGATCAGGCGCTGACCTAAAGTTGCAGTTTCAGTCATGAAGGTCGAGCTCAGCAGGTCCCCCTTCAGTATCGACACCCCCATGGTCGCCGACTTTGCAGGGCTGGGCAGCACGCCCGGTCTGGCATCCGCCAGCAGCAGCGGTTTCAGTGCAGGGCGCAGTTCGGAACCGCTGACGATCAGAACACATCGCAAGGAGTCTTTAGAGTTTGATCTGGAGGGCCTCTTTACAGATGCAGAGCTGGGCAAGTTCCAGAGTGTTGACCTGCTGGCCCCTTCACAGGATGGTGAGGTGCCTTCTCACAGCCTCTGCCATAACTTAAGCTGTCAGGGAGGACCCATGACTGCGCACCCCAGCTGGGAAGGCACCGCAACCCTAAGGGGAAGCTGGCATCACAACATGATGGGCCCACGGACCTCACACAGTTGTTCACAGGCAGTTGCATGGGTACAGGCGTGCTGCCATGGCGAGCCTCACTTGCATGGTGCCAAGGTCCCAGGCTGCTTGCGTCAACCCTCAAATACAACAAGTCCATGTCAGGTCCAGCTGCAGAATGCCAGGCACACTGCTGGCGCTGCCATCATGTTTGCTTCAGCCCCTGTGGCTATCTCTGGCCCATGTGCTTGTCCACCTGCGGCAGCAGAGGGTGCTCAGCAGGCACCCTGGTGCAACCCTCTATTCCTGAGTCTCCGTTTCCCACTTGCATGGTGGGAAACAAGGTGGCATGAGCTTCTTCAAACACCTTTTGTTACCATCACACATCTCTGATGGGGCTGCACAGGCCATCCCGTCTGCCTGTGCCTGCTCTCTGACGGCCTGCAAGCCTCGATAATTCACACAGACGGCTTGACAGCTGCTGGTGGTAGAGCAGCTTCAGTGGTGCGCACTGCCGCTGACTGCAACTGAATCTGGCTGCAGGCGTGATGCCCAGGTCGCAAGCCGGCAGTCCCAACTTTCTGAGCGTCCGCTTTCCACCTGCAGGCGTGGTTGCCAGCTTGCCTGCGCTTCTACACAATATCACGTCGTGCAGTACCCATGGCTGCTGTCATCGTGGCTGCAGGCGTTGTCCTCAGGCTGGACTGGCACTTTGCTGGCCAGTCTGGCGATTTCCCTGCTTTGCAAGCATATGCTGTGGTGTGTGGCAGCTCTTGCACAGACTTGCCACACTGCCCAGTCCCTCACTGCAGGCTGCCCTGCAGGCGCAGTCATCAGCCCGCTCCAAATACCTCCTCAGCGCTTGTGCCACTGACCAGTCCACACCTCCTCATGCAGGCGTGGTGCCCAGCCTGGAGTTTGGCAGCGACGCGCCGGCAGGGGAGCAGCCCCCCCTCCTGGACATGAGCAGCCCCTGCGAGCTGATGTCCCCTTTCAAGGGGGCCGCCCACAGCCCCTTCCCCCGCGGCAGCGCTGTGGCCCTGGGGGGAATGCTGTCCTCACGGCCCTCCGCGGTCAGCAGCAACTCAAGCGCCCAGCTGGTGCCCAGCATGTCAGGGTCTCCGGGGAGTCCAGGCGTGCCCAGGTGAGACAGCAGCCGGCAGCCTGTGTGCGCAGTTTGTTTGGCAGCCTGGGATGTAGCATCGAACACTGGCAAAGCTATACAAGGCTCACATCACTGGTGGCCACTGGCTGAGCAGTCTTGAGGTGGTGACATGTCAGGGTCGCTCAAGAGCTCAGGAGTGCCCAGTGGTATTTGGCTGCAACCTGGCCAGGCAAGGTGCTGCCTTCCATGGCCGGCTTTGACAGGCTGCAAGCTCAAGATTGCGTTGATACTGTGGACTGTGCCCATTTGGGGGGCGGACCTTTACTCTTTGAACACCAGAGACGGCTTTGCAGCCTGGTCACAGGTCGCCAGGCAGCAGCCTGCCAGGGTGGCCATCCCTGCCCAGCTTCTGGCTGTACTCTGCACCCTCTCTGCGTCCGAACCATCTCTCACAGCTCTCTTCCCCTGCTACTGCAGCTTCATCCCCACCTTCTCTGGCCCCGTGCACCAGGCCCCGGAGTGCACTGTGCATGTGAAGCAGGAGCCCCGCGCCTCAGGCAGCAGCCGCGAGGTCCCCACAGGCGGCAGCAGCCAGGAGGGGACACCCACAGCTGTGGCCACCGTCACCGCCCGTAGGTCCCAGCCTTCCGTGCTCCTCTCGGGGTACGAGGTCCCGCAGGAGGCGCTGCAGGGGGCGGGGGACCACCCGCTCAGCCGTCTCGATCGCGTGGCCAGGTGGGCACTGCTGGCGGTCCAGACCGCTGGGGGGGTCCATTGCAAGATACGAATGCGATGGTGGCTCAAGGGGCCCTGCACTTAGCAAGGCCGCAAGGTCAACAGCAGGACACACAGGAGAGCCTGCACCAATGACAGGAGGCAGCAGGACATGGCCAGCAAATTGGAGGACTGCAAGCCTTGGCCAACAGTGCTCCTTTCACCTCAGCACTCCCCCAGCATCCATGACCTGGACATCACGCCTCCCTGGGCCCTGCAGGTATCTGGAGAAGCGCAAGAGGCGCACCTTTGAGAAGACGATCCGGTACGAGAGCCGCAAGGCCTACGCGGAGGTGCGCCCGCGCATCAAGGGGCGCTTCGCAACGCGGGAGGAGGTGCTGGCATTGAAGGCAGCAGCAGCAGCTGACGAGGCTGCAGGTGAGCACAGGCGGCAACCCTGAGGGCTTTCTCTGACCAGCAGGAACAGTTCTGCTTTTAGGCAA
The DNA here is from genome assembly GCA_019693375.1 of Asterochloris erici. Classification (NCBI taxonomy): domain Eukaryota; kingdom Viridiplantae; phylum Chlorophyta; class Trebouxiophyceae; order Trebouxiales; family Trebouxiaceae; genus Asterochloris; species Asterochloris erici. The sequence continues at coordinate 7,880 of JAAMXJ010000682.1, read as the reverse complement.
AGGAGGAGGTGCTGGCGGTCAAGGCAGCAGAGGCAGCAGGTGAGGACGCTGCAGGTGACCACGGCCATAGCTTTGCAGGGGCTTACTTGAGAAGTATTGGTGCCAAGCTGTGCCTGGGATGGGGTCTACAAAGGACCGATGCGCTCTGTCCCTGCCTGCACTTCCTCACGCAGAAATGCCGACCTTCGGCAGGCGCAGCGGCTGCCCCTGCCTACAGCCCTGGCCTGCGTGCCCAGTCTGCCATTCCCAAGCTTGTACTGAACACGGTGCTCTTGCCTGCACTGGAGGTGCCCGCCGTTGGCAAGCGTTGACTTTCAATTTGTCCCTACTGTGACCTTCCAAAGTATGCCTGCCTGCAGTCCCCAACGCGGAGGTGCCCACTGTGGGCAAGCGCAGCGGCGGCCACAGCAGCAGCGTGCGGACGAAGCGGGTGCGCACAATGGCAGTGCCCGTCTATCACGCCGACTCAGAGGACCTCTGCGTTCCCGTTCTCAGCAGCAGCCGCCGCTGAGTTCTGCAGCCTTCGCTGCGTTTGCAGCACGGCCAGGATCGTCTGTGTGCTACAGCTGCATGGAGGCCCACGTGGCGCCCCAGCAGAGGCAGGAAAGCAGCTCAGCCTCTTGCAAGCGCTGTGGAGAGCCCCAAAATTTGAGATCGTAGAAGAGAGCACTAGGAGGGCAATTGCAACTGCCTGGAATCATTTTGTTACCCCCCTTCCCCAAGCACTGGCTGACTTCTGTCCGTCAACATCAACTGGAGAGGAACGTGTCTCTTCTTTCAGCGACCCCATTCCTGAGGGTTCAGCGGACCAACGAAGGGTTGGGCTCAGGCACGTCCCCCTTGAGCCCAACAGCAATATCAGATGAGTTGGCGATAATTTTGACATGATACTGGCGTGCCTGCACTGTCTTTAGCCGCTGCTGTCAATTCAAGCTGCCTGGAGAGCCCAACTTTGAGTCCTCATCATTCTTTGGCAGCGCCTAACCTGTTTCTGTATATCTTTCTTTGCTCGACATTAATGTGTGCAGTGCTTTTGGACAGAGAGATGGCTTTTGTCTGGGCAACACTTTGCCTTTGCCTGGCTTGCAGTACCCCTCTCCCCCATTCTTTGCCTGCTCAAGGATTTTTGGCTGGCACAGCAGCATCAAGTTGATGGTGTATGCAAAATACATGTAATGGCTATGACTCCAAGGAGGCATGCTGTTCAAGCTTGCAGCAAATCTAGCCAAACATTTTGGCATAGGCGGCCCGCTCTTTCTGCTTGGCTGCATCTTTGCCTTTTCGTGCTTGAGCCAGGGCTGACCGAATGCCAGCGTCCTTATCGTCCAGCGCAACTGCCTTACTCAAGTGGGTACAGGCTTCTGACCACTCCTGTAGCAGAGGAGTGTGCACGGGCTGACATTGCTTGATCACAGACAGTGGTGACAGGGTGCAAAGACTGCAGATTTCCCCAAAAGCAGTCTATCTGGCAAGGAGCAATGTGCCAGCCTGCACTTTACAACATCTGCCCAAGCACCAACACCAAAGCTGGCAATGGTTGGTCGTCGCCGACGTCAGGTGGCATCAACTGATGTAGAGGGAATGACTAGGACGAGCTCGCCTTCAAGCGCCGAGGCTTGCACAAGCTGCCTACCTTGACAGCAATGTAGGCCTGACCTGCCCTGAAATGGGCCTTCACGTTGTCTGGCGCAGCTTGGAGAACGGCAGTTGCATCCATCAGCGCCTCCCTGGGCTTGCCCAGCTTCAACAGGGATGCGCACCTGCAGGCAGCAGGGCACTGCTAACCCGCTGCAGCCTGTGCCACCAGCAACTAGCTGCCATTGTTGGAGGCGGCCGCAGCATCTTTGCTGCCAGCAAAGCATGTGCAAAGTATGTCTCTGGCCTGTGCTTCAGGAGCACCAATTCTGACACATCTGCCGCGCCTGCACCTCCCAGACCTTTGTCACAGGCCTCACGATCCCAAAAGACAGGACTGCAGGCCTCACCTGAAAAGCAGGCAGCACCTCACCAGTGCCACACCAAGTGCACTGCAAGGGCCACTCCGGCAGGTGCCAGTTGAGCAGGCTGCACCCAAGCCTGGAGAGTCACGATGATCCCGCCATACCACGCCTGTCACCTATCTGAGTGTGCTGAGGTTCAAGTGCACAGCATGCCCCATAGCTCCCATGCCTGAGTCCCATGGAACAGACGTACGAAACAAAACGCCTTCAGAGTCTCTGCCAAAAGGGTTGAGTTCACAGTCAAGTCAGGCCTGGAGCTGACAACAGAGCCCTGCCGCCCCTCTTCTCACCTGTTGAGCATGCAGGGCACCACCAGGGCCAAGGTCTGCTCCTGCAAGTCGTCCTTGGATGATTCCGCATGTGCCTCTGCCCCCGCACTCATTCCTCTCATCTCTGCCCAGCGCAGAGCCTTGGTGTAATGCGCAATGGCTGCCTCGTAGCTGCCCTGCAGCACAGCACAGGGGTGACCTCAAAGATGCATGCCCTGGTGGTTATTGTGCGGGAACAAATCGGAGACAGAACTCTGCCTGGGCACCTTGGCTGGCAGGCATGTCTGTGAAAGGGAAGCTGTGAAGCCCAGGCAGGACATGAATGCCGCCAGCCTGTGTGCAATAGCGATCCGCAAGTCCGTCCAGGTCCACTGGTGCAGGGCCTTGGTGCTCTCAGATTGACTGCCTCGCAGACAAACAACAAATAAGATCTGGTACTGGGGACTGCTTAGACAGTAGGGCTGGCCCCATCTGGCAGTGAAATGCAGCCCTCTCCAAGCCTCAGTATGTGCCACAGCATAGTCACATGTGCATGCAAGCACCAGCTACCAGAGGTCTGCCTGAGCCCGCAGCTCGTTGCCAGGGCTCGGCTTGGCAGTTTCAGGGTTCACTGCAAACTTGAGAGATGTTGCACCGCAGGCATTGCATACACCCCATGTCCCTGCGGGAGCGCTGCGGCCCCCAGCCCAGTTTGCGTCTGTTCAGCAGCGAGGCAGTCCTCCACCCAACCCTCTTGACATTTTGCACATCACTCTGAAACCCTCCCCTGCACCAAGTCTGCCTGCAACACAACCTTCAGGAAGTCCTGGCCTGCTCGACGACGTCTGCGACTGCTGCCTATCACAACCCCTGGCCACCCCACCACCCCGAGTAGCCCTCGCACCTGCTTGAACAAGTCGTTGCCCCGCCCCTTGATGGCTGTGGCCGCGTCTATGCGTGCCTTCACCTCAGCCTCTCCCCCCTCTGGCAGGTCCCCATCCTCAGGGAAGTCTGGGTAGGGGTCGCCGTCCTGCACATAGTGGCACAGAGGGACTGTGAGAATGAGCGTACCTGGATTGGCAAGTGGAGCTGGCGTCGCTGTCTTGCACAGCGTCGCACACCTGCCAGCTCTACTGCTGCAAGCTCTCCTGGTGCTCAGACGCCAGCTCAGTGAGGAAGTGACCATCCCAGTCTTGCCAGCTTCCCGCCCACCAGCACCTTCAGATCCATCTGCACATGCTGCCTGTAGCTTGTCAGCCGGGGGCACTCACAGGTGAGCGTACTGAGTCCCCGCCCTGTTTCCGCTGCCAGCCCTCAGAATCTGCCTGCTCCTGCACAAAGTTGCTGCTGGGTCTGCAGCACCAGAAGCACATCCCTGCCTGCCCCGCCAACTGCAGCGAGCAGGGGTCGCTGCGCTCCCCCTCTCTTACCAGAAGCTGCCCAAGCTCATTTTGGGGGTGGGTGCCCTGCTGCTGCCTGCTGGCTGGCCCGCATGCATGCCCTCTCTCGCATGCACACCTGCAGGACGTTGGTGTGGTGCTCACCACCTCACCATAGGCCCCATGCCAATCCAGCTCCTTGCTGGGAGTCTCAAAAGCAGATTCCGGGCGGCTGCGCTCGCTTGCGCAAACAAGGGAAGCTGAGACTGGGCATCCAGCACCTCAGAGTTCTTCACATCTGGCCACAATCACCTGCTGCAGGAAGGTGGCTGGATCTGTCCCTGCCGGCAGCTCCCCGCAGTCGTCCACGATGCACGGGTGCTCAGGCCTGTCCTGCTCAGAGGTGGCCACCCGCTCCACTTCCCGCACCACGCCGTAGCCCTGCACACGCACAGGGAGGGCGCTGACTGATGTGACTTTGACTGCATCAGGAGCTGACAGGTTTCTGGTAGCCTTCAGTTCCTGCACCCGTCCACCACCCTGCACAGGGGGGGGTCTGGGCCCCCTGTTGCCTGCCTGGCAGCTGTTGCAATGTTCTCACTGAGGCCTGTGCTTTGAGTCATGTGCCTAGCGCAGAAGATACACCATTGTGCAGTTGGGGTGCAGCACATCTTGACTGTAGCTGGAGGTGTTCCTGAATCCCTGCAGAGCACCAGCGGGAGGTCCGCACCACCGTGCAAAGGTATCCCACAACTCCTTGCAGAGAGCCCAGCCACCTGTCTCATACTCAAAGGAGTCGGCGCTGCCTCCAGATGGCTGACGCCGCCACCCTCAAGAGCCCTGCCATGTGCCACAGCCAGCAAAAGGCTGGAAGGACTACGGCCTGCCTCTTCGGTATACCTTAAGGACCTGGCCATAGACAACGTGCTTGCCGTCCAGGTGAGGGGTCGGTACTGTCGTGATGAAGAATTGGCTGCCTGCAGCCAGCCAATTTTCAGCATTGCAGAGCTGTGAAATAGACATTCTGTAACCTGGCGCAATGAGCCTGTTGCTCTTGTCAGGCCAGGCTACTTGGAGCAGCGGCTTTTGAAACTGTGATCAATGCCAGCTGCTGGCAGAGGCCCATCAGGTGAATGTGGTTCTGGGCAGAGACAAATGGCGCACACGCGACAGCTCCAGCACATGCCTCTCAGAAGGCGGCACCACTGTTTGTGCAGGCTGCTTGTCCTCATCAATGGCTCCAGACGCTTGGAAACTCAGCCTCATGGTGGGGTTGCATATCCACTTGGGCTTCAGCTCACCGTTGGTGTTGGGCCCAGAGTTGGCCATGGACAGCAGGCCAGGATGGTCATGCTTCAGCTCAAAGGTTTCGTCCTCAAACTTCTCCCCATAAATGCTCTCTCCGCCGCTGCACCTCAGCCAAGTGGGATCAGCACTGCGGTACAGATTGTGATGCGCTACCCGGCAGAGAGTGCGTCATGAACTGGTGCATGCAGCCACTGTGCTGCCACAGGGCCATGCTGGGTAGGGAGGCTGGCAAGCTTTTGAACCGCTGAAGCCAAGAGCAGATGACACGCAAGAGGAGGCTGCGCTGAACAGCAGTTGTTGCAGGGACTAGGGAGTGCTGCACATGCAGTTTGCAGGCAGAGCTACTGCCGCAGGACCGAGCATTAGCTGTGTGCAGGGACTGATGGGCAATGCCCCTGCCATGTGTTGCATTTGCAGGGACGAACGGCCATGCTGGTGCACTGTCAGACGGCGATTGGTTGTTTGGTGGGTGAGGCAGACGAAGGGAGTGAGGCGGTGGGACAGCTGTCGGGTGGGGAGGAGGTGCGCAGCAAATTGCAGCGGCATCAGACACTGCTCACTGCTCTCACGCACGTGCCATCCCCTCGCGTGAAGTCCCCACCCTGCAGGAGGCACGGCACACTGGCAGCTGGCCAGCTTGAAAGGCACCTGCAATGCAGCAGCTAATGCCACATGAAGAACTGGCAGCAGGCGCTGCTGTTGACAGAGCACACCAGGTCGGGCACGGCTTGTGTGCAGCAGTGAGCAATGCAGCTGCCTGGAACTTGCCTGCAGCATGAAGTCCTTGATGACTCGATGGAAGATGCTCCCCTTGTAGTGCAGGGGCTTGCCTGACTGGCCCATGCCAGCCTCCCCGGTGCACAGCTGCCTGAAGTTCTCAGCTGTCTGCATGGCATAGGCACTTTCTCAGACATGCAGCTGGCAAAGCTGCAAGCAGCCCTGATGTGGCCAGAGCTGCCTGCCTTGGGTGCCACATCCTTGAACAGCTCAAAGACGATGGTTCCGATGGGCTGATGTCCGATCTTAACCTTGAAGAACACCTGCAGGTGCAGTGGGCCAAACACCAGAGGTCAGCATGCAGAGATCAGGTGAGCACACGAAAATCTCTAATCTGCATGCAGGCATGGCCCACCAGCGGGTTCTTGTCGGATCTACGTTTGTTCTTGACGGGAGCCATGATTGACAAGATTTGGATGGGCGGCACAGCTACATGACATCTTTTAGGTCAATTAGAATCAACTCCTCCTTGCGACCGGTCGAGATGTGTAGTGCATTTCATCCGCTGTGGAGATGAAACGGGCAAGCACACCAGAATGACATAGAGCTTGAGGATGTTGAAATCCTTGTCAGCAGTGCTATCCTCAAGGCAAATGATGATGGGCATCCACATGGAGCATATGGGCAGCAGAAGCTATCTTATTTGGACAAGACCCTTCAACACCAGCATGTCATGTTCCAGCACGCACTTATAAGAAGGCCTCAACCCGCATTTTGCAGGGGTGAGCCTCTATGTCTGTCCCAGCATCTGGACAGAAGCAGCCTGTCCTAAAAATGAGAATGCAGATGAGGTGCAAGTGCCAAAATTGGCGGCAAGATCAAGCCTGACCAGCCCTGCTACAGAACCCACATCATGGTTGGGGACGCTGCAGTCAACAACACTGTCCCTGAACGCTAGAAGAGACAGCTTTACTGTGTCCAGCACAGAGGAGGGCACTGGATGTAGCAGCACTGCATGACATGAGCAGCTGCACAGAGGGTGGCTCTCAGAGACCTCCAGGCAGTGGTGAGCTCAAGCATCTAAAGTGATGGTGCTCTCTGGGTCGGAATGTGCCTGTGCTGTGCTGTTGCTCAAGCATCAGATGCGATGAAGCACTCTAGGTCGGGAAGGGCCTGTGCTGTGCTGTTGTGGTCATACCTGAGACATGTGCCACATCAGACAGCGCACCTGTCACACCTTGGGCAGTGTCCACAGCTGAGCCTTAGAAGGAGTGCATTGCATGCTGTAGCTCAGCAATCTGCAGATGCAGTCAGGCAGACAGTTGCTCTGCCTGCCAGTCCCCTCACTTGCTTGCCAGCGCCACAGCGCCTGACAGCTCTGGGCTGCTGTGTCAGCTGCAGCCAAAGTGCAACGCTGCTGCATGCACTCCCACACTCGCTGTCGGCCAATCCAAGCTGCTCATGGGGTGACCGCCCATGACATTCCTTCTGCAGGCAAGCAGCTGCCTGACCGCTGCCTGTTTCCCGCCTGTCTCCTGCCTGCAGGCTGCGAGACCCACATTCTCAGCCTGCACCATGTGCGCTGTGCCTTCAACAAGCCTTCAGCAGGCCAGCAGCTGCCTGCTGTGTATGCCCTTCCTGCAGGCTCCGCTGCCTGCGTCACCACGTGGACAAGCGCAACATGACCCTGAACTCCCACACGTAGGTGACCCCGCTTGAGCTTGTGCCCACCGAGCCCTGCAACAAGCCTCAAACACACCAGCGTGGGTCACTGTGAGGGTATGGGGCTCTGCAGATCAGATCGTGTGCCCTGCTCCCTGGGCCTGACCAGGTACACGCAGTCTTGTGGCGCTGTATCAGCATGCCTTTGCCTGCAGAGGTGCCGTCCAGGACTGGCTGCTCAAGCTTCCTGCTGACTGGCCTTACCCTATGCAGGCTTGTGGCAAAGCATGAAGGCTAGGTGTGGGTCGTCCCGGAGGAGGGTTGGCCAAGTGACCAGCAGGGTCAGCCCAAGTGGCCCCTTTGCTGGCCAGAGGACGGCCAGGGAGAAAGGCGCAGAATCACGACAGAAATGGACATCCTTGACCTGCTGAGCGTCCCCCGCAGACAGCCCTGGGAACGCAACGCGCCCTGAGCAAACGTGGAGGCCTGCCCACAAGCACCAGAAGCACTGCGTATCTGGGCGTGCATTAGCCTGGGACGCATTGCCCTGACATGGACAAAAAGCT
>JAAMXJ010000676.1:0-128092 GCA_019693375.1 Asterochloris erici | reverse complement strand
GTCCCACGGAGCCAGGCGGGGGTGGCGGCGGGGGCGGCGGGCGCTTTGTTGCGCTTGGTGAGCCTTCAGCTGCCCCCGTTTCTGGTGGAGGTCCAGACGATCCAGGCAGTGGTGGCGGCGGCGGTGGGGGTTGCCTGGCCCCACCAGCTGCACCTGCGCTTCCCTTCGCTGCTGCAGCTGCGGCGGCCCCGGGAAGGGGCGGCGCTGGTGGTGGGCCCCGCTTGGCAGGACCAGAGGCACCTGCACCTGCCTCCCCTTCTGCAGAGCCTACAGCTGCACACCCTGGCGGAGGTGGGGCCGGCGGTGGCCCGCGCCGTGCACCTCCTGACGTGCTGACGCCTCCCTCTGCTGGGCCGCTCGCAGAAGCTGTTGCTGCAGCGGTGCCCGGCAGCGGTGGCGCAGGCGGTGGAGCCCTCCTGGCAGCCCCTGCTTGACCTGCTGCATCTGCGCCTGGTAGAGGGGGAGCCGGCGGCGGCCCCCTGGGCTTGTCTGCTGCTGCCGCGGCTCCCGGAGGGGGCGGAGGGGGGGGCGGCCCACGCGGCGCCCCGCCAGGCGTGCTGGCTCCTTGCCCCTGCCCGGGCGCTGAAGCAGTACTCGACTGCCCGCCTGCTGGGCCGGCACCTGCCTGCCTGGGCTCGACAGGCGACGCCGGCAGCGCCCTAGGTGCTGCCTCCTCAGAAATGTTATGGAGTGCTGCCCTTGCAGCCTGCCCCTGCTGGAGCAGGGGCCCTGAACCCACAACCTCCACCAGTCTGTCGTCTGACTCTTCCAAGTCATCTGGAGAGTCATGTACCAGCCAGGCCACAAACTCGAGCAGCGTGCGGATGTTGGGCAGCCCTGACTGCGGCTCCTGAGCCAGCCCCTGCTGCTGCTGCTGCTGCTGCTGTGGCTGTGCCTTGTCATGGCCCTCTGCAGCAGTTGCAGGGGTGACCACCTGCAGAGTAGAGTCGCAGCTTTGCTTTTCATGTTGTGGTGCCGCTGCCGACGGGGAGGCGGTGACTTTCCAAAGCCCTTGCCAAAGGCAATCACCTGCAGCGCAGATGATCAAGCATCTGTTTGTTATCTGTAACGCTGCCGCTGCTACAGGGAAGGCTGAGACTGTTAGCAAGCCCTGACAGCCAGAGTCCGAGCATTGCTTCTGGTTGTGTTGTGACGCTGCTGTCATGGGGAACCACCTTGTGTGACCTTGCAAAAGTTAGTGTTAGTGACGGCTGTGCAGCAGCAGCACAGGCGTTTTAAGTGACAGCTCCATCAGCGCATCCTAGGCGGATACCTCAGGCTGGCAATGGTGGTGCACCAAGCGCATGACAAGCACGTGGACAACAGGCACTGCATGACCTGGTGGCATGGTATTCACCCGCAGTGAGACTGGTTATGGCAAAGCACCAGCCCGATGCAAGATTGCAGGCCAAGGAGAGGCCCTCACCTTGACGTCTGCCAGCTTCAACAACGAGTCCAGGCGGATGCCATCTGCGTTCCCATGGGCTGTCCCAATGTTGACCGCGTTGCCCACCATCAGCACAGTCTGAGCAACTCTGCGAAGACGGCGGCTGCTCCTGATCTGCAGGGCAGGCCACAGCATGCACTTTTTGAGCGCATCTGAAGTGAAACCTGACATTCGGGCACAGTCTTCACACTGCAGGTAGCAGTTGCTCCTGATCTTGAGGGCAAGCTGAGTGCTTCTTGTGAAAGCAAGCCTAGCCTCGCATCAGGTCAGCACCGTGAGCAGGTAAAGCTGCTTCTGATTTGCAAGACAGGACGGCGGTTCATTGTGGGGCAACCCAGTGTCAGGGAGTGTACCTGCAAGATCACTGGGTGATGAAAGGCCTCAGAAAGGAAGCGGCATGCAGGAGGGCATGCAGAGCGCAGCATGGCTGCTTCTGATCAGCAGGGCCAGTCAGGAATGCTTGAAGAGCATGTGCCTTGAAGGCTCCCGGCAAGCGACCTCCAGGAGGGCGGCATGTAGGGAGCTCCAGCAAAATCATATTGCTGAACGGAGGGCTGGCCTAAACATGGTCTGAAGCACCATCTGTTGCACAAATCAACCGCGGAGTCCAGAAGTGGCCATGCGCTACCCACGTCTATGCTGCTGATAGGGTGCAGCAGATTCCGCAACTTTGATGTTCACCTGCTCGACAGCAGTGCACACGATGGTGAGCGCGGCCGTTGCATCGCGCACCAGTCCCCCAAATTGCTGACGGAAGATGAGAACTGTCACCTTCTGCTTCAGCCTGGGTATCTGCAAGATAAAGTTGGCAAGTCAGTCTGCTGATACCTGGCTCACTCTGAGAAAAACAAGAGCAGGTGCTGCCAATTTCAAATGCTGGCAAACGAACAGTTCAGGGTGTCCTGCTTGCAGTTGCCTGAAGGATCACCATGTGTACAATATCTACCAAGCCAATGGATAGCCCAGTTGGCAACCAGCTGAGATTGGGCTGTAGTTTGCCTGTAACAGCAGTCAGTGCTACGCCTAAGTTCTTATCAGGCACCTTGGCCCCTGACGCCTCAGAAAGCTGCTTACCTGGGCCTGCATCTGTGGGCGCCTCCCTACTGGTCCAGCACCTGGGCACACCTCTTACCTGCCCAGTCTGCCACTCACCAGCCTCAGCACTCACAGGACATGCTCAAGAGCCTAGCACTTTAGGTCACATGCACCAGACACGAAGACCATGCACCGCAGCACTGCCAGGCTCGTATTGACAGTGACTCCAAAAGGGTCACAAGAGATGTGGATTGCTCCACCCAGCCCTTCCACTGAGCTACAGAGCCACGACCACGACACTCACCTGCCCCAGCACTTGCAGGTACTGCTCCGGCGTGGACAGGTCTCCCAGTCTGTTGCCAGGTTTCTCCAGGAACCCTGCCAGGGATCTGCTCTCGTCATCCGTCGGCGAAATCTGCACAGGGGCCAAGCAGGACAGGCAAAAGTGGAGCGCTGTGGATTTGGTAGACGGCAAAGCCAGGGAGCAGCAGGTATGAGACACAGTGGGGGCTTGGCAGTCAGCTCTAAGAGGCTGAGAAGCAGCCCACCTGTCTGAAAATTGTAAAATCTTGACTAGTGTTGCTCACCTGCAGGAGCAGGCTCAGCCGCTCCAGGCTCAGGCGTGTCCCGGTGAGCACGGCGTGCCGCACCTCCAGCGCACCGCTGCGGTACTCTGCGAACTGGGTCAGCATGATGGAGATGTTATTGGCGCGGGGGAGGGGAATCACCTTCACCTGCTCAGCCGGGCGCTTGGGGCCCCCTGCCCTGCCTGCGCGGCAGTGGTGGGGAGGTGAGCAAGGTCCAGCAGAAGAGGGCAAAGGTGTGTTTGCGGCAAATGCCATGCTGCACTTGCATTAGACTGCACTTGCATCAGACGGTCAACAGCGTCCCTAGGGACAGTCAGGCTGCTTGGCCAAGCGCTTTGCTGTGAGGAAGTGGCGGAGAGGTGAGCAGGGCCCAGGAGGTAAGGGCAAATGCAGGTGCCTGCATGGCAAGTGCAGCAGAGCATTTGCAAAAGATGTCCAGGGGTAGCGTTCTTGAGGAGACTCAGGTGGCTTGGCCAGACACCGGGGTCCTTTGCTTTGTCTCCCGGTCCCCCACAGCGAGGCGGGCCTTATGACAAGATTTGTATGTATGTAGTTTTGCTGACAGATGCTTCCTGGAGGCAGCTGCAGCGCAGTGCGACTAGCGACAGCCAGGGCCTGGGTCAATGGGGGTTTCGGCAGCAGTCATGCTAGCAACGTGGCCAGAATGTTACTTGGCCTGGCAGAATGCAGTCTGCTGTGATCAGAACTGCACAGTGCTTGCCTATGCATGCCTTTTCAATGGAGTTGGCAAGCAGAGCGCAAGGCAGGTCTCTTAGATGTCAGAAAAAAAGTGCCATCAGGCATACCACCTTCAAGGAGAGCTGGGCAAGGCACCCACCTGGACCCTTGACAACCAATGCCTTCACTTCACACAGCCTTTTAGTTTGCCAAGCTGGGGCAGCCACTGACGCTCTTACTCAACTTGGGTCTACCCACCACCTTCATCTACAGCCATAAGACCACCCACCTGGAGCCTTGGCAGCCGGTGGCTTCACCCCAAAAAGCCTCTCCAGGGCGCCAGGGAAAGGCTCAGGAATGTCAGGCAGCGGCTTGGGCAGCCGCGCCCAGATCGTGGCAGGCCCCCGCGGGGCCTTCACCCAGTGCACCACCCTGAACCGTGGGGCTGCATAGCTGGGCTTGGCCGGCAGCTTGAGCCCCCTGGCTGGTGGTGCAGGGGGTCCTTTGGCACCTACAGGCACTCAAACACACTTCAGGCAAAGCTTTCTTGCAGTGTGAGCCTTAACTCAGCAACATAGAATGATCTACTCAGACTCCCAGCCTCCCCCAGCCGTGGCCCCAAGGACCTGCAGCCCCCTCCAGCCCCTTCCCCCTTCCCAGCAGTGGTTTTAATTGCAATCACATGCACATTTGCTGCCACCTCAAGCCCCAGGGAGGAGGATAGCTGCTCCAGCCAGCATGCCATGCCTCACTTCAGAAGCAGTCTTGGCACAGCTATGCAGCCCTGAAATCTGGTCCGCCTCGTTTCAGACGGCAGCAGCATTATGAACAGCATGAGTGTTCATGTGGCTGCCTGCTGCTTGCCTCATGTCATTTTTGGTGCACAGAAGGGGCCAGCAGACTTGCGTAAAGTCTCAAAGTGGATGTGTGCTCATGCTGTGCCTGCTTGCATGCAGACGAGCAATGCCCACAGGCCCCAGGTACCAGCAGCAAAGGGGTCCCTGCTGAGGAGCTACAGCTGCCAGCCAAGCTGACCAGCAAGCCAACAAATAAAGCCAATTACCCCCTAACGGATATGAGACTGCAGTCAGGGCTCAAATGAGCATTGCTTGGGGGGCAATCAGGGAGACGTGGATGGCTTTTGTTGTTTTGCCGTCCTTCATTGCCTCTACCAACCTCACTAACTCTGCCAATGTCATTTGGGCATGCCAGCCAGGCTAGATGATCTAGTTGCAACAAAATCTGTCTCACCTGGGGCTGGAGGTGGCGGTGGCGGAGGGCCTTTGCCGCCCGGAGGGGGCGGCGGTGGTGGAGGGCCTTTGCCTCCCGGAGGGGGCGGCGGTGGCGGAGGGCCTTTGCCTCCCGGAGGGGGCGGTGGTGGTGGGGCTCCCCTGCAGACAGCACGCAGGCGCATGAGTGCTCAGCATGAGGCCCCGCACAGCATTGGCCGCCGTAAGATGCTGCCAGCATGGGATGCGCTTCTGGCCTCAGCAAGCAGGGCTGCCACCTGCCGTGCGGTGGTGGCGGCGGTGGCAGGGCTCTCCTACAGCCGGCGTGGACACATTCTATCATGTTTTACATCTGAAGTCAGGTAACTGCTCGCTGTGCACCCTCAGAGTTGACATCAAACACTCCGTCTGCCCCAAGCAGTACACAGCTGCACAACAGCATTGCAACCGCCCAGATGTGGGGCGTGCTGAGCATGATGGTGCTGGCACAACGTGGCAAGCTGCAGCTGTTTCAGAGCGTCATGCAGCGCAACACGGCCGCAGCTTGATTCACTCACAAGGATCCCGATATCATCGCTACTTTTGCTGCAATGGCAGGCACAATGCAGGATGCTGCAGCTGCTGCAAGGCATCATGCTAGGCAGCAAGATCTCAAACTGACTCACTGGGTCCAGGCTGCGGCGCAGGCGGCGCAGAAGGCACCTATACTGAGCGGCCGGTGCGGTGGCACCACACGAGATGGCCTCAAAATACTCACTTGGGGCCAGGTGGGGGTTTTGGCGGCGCAGATGGCGCCTGCGCCTCACCCTGTGCAGGGGCAGGCACTACAGTCTCTGCCGCAGCTGCGCCAGCAGCGCTGGCATCGGCCATGGCTGCAGCCGCGGCAGCTGTTGCCGTGGCAGACTCCTCGCTGGCTACCAGGATGGGCAAGTCATCCACAGCTGCAGGCAGAAATTCACGCATGTCAAGTGTGGCTGACGAGATGGACATTTGAAAATCTGCAGCTGCATAGACAGCTAAATGCCGCATGACAAGGAAATGATGTGTTCAGTACTCGCAGGCACGAAATGCCGGTCAGGAAAGCCAATCCCAGGCTTCTTGAGATCATTGTGGTACATTTGCAGGGGTGGCATGTGGCAACAACAGAATGTGATGCTGCTCTGCTTGCACCACCCAGGCAAGCAGGATGCCACATGTAGCAGTGGCCAAGCAGTGCCTTGCCACAAAACCTGTCAGCACAGTGGTTGGCACATCTGGTAGCGGCCTGTCACCCACAACGCAGATGCATGTCCATCATGGGAGACCTAAAGAAACAAACAAAGCAGCAGCAGTCTGTCTGAACTCTACCAGAAGCAGCAGACGATCAGAATAGCAGCAAGAGGCTGAAAGGAGTCCGCTTGACAGCGCATAGCAGAGGCCTAGCATGACCATACACCTGCCTGAAAGCGTCCTGACCAGGTCAGACATGCAGCTGTCTTGCAGCTGTCTTGCGGCGCTGGCTGCACAAGCCCAGGAAACTGATGGCAGGCCACATGACAAGGCAGGCAGCACACCTTCGGTGGCCACTGCCGCCGTTGCCAGCTGAGAGGGGCTCAGCCCAGCATCAGTGGCTGCCTTCAGGTCCCGCACCAGGTTCATCATGCTGGCTCTGCACCACATGGGGCAGCTGCTGACCCAGAAAGCCACATGCTGATTCTCAAGGCAACCCTGAAGGCAGGGTTGTAGAGCGCTGGCGCTCTGTGCACAGACATGCAACAAGTCAGGCGGTGAGCAGTGCCAACAGGCATGGCAGAGACACAGGCAAGAAATGTTGCTATAGGATGGCAGCTTTTACATTGGACTAAGCTTCAAGAGGCTGCAGGTTTGCCTGTGGCAGCGGAGCTCAGCAGCTTAATGTTGCAAGTGCCCAGGCTCAAAGATTCACCCTGGCTGCCCTGCAGACCCTCTCACTTTGTGGCGGCTTTGCTGGAGAAGCCCATCTGATGGATGGCGGTCCTCCACTCGCGGTGCAGGTCTGCCACATCCACGCCATCGGCCTCACTGCAGAGCACATGGCATCTCAGAGCAAGCTGAGGTACATAGCCGGCAGACGACCAGCCTCGAACATTGTATTGAAAGCGGCAGAGTGAGCTTGCTGCTACAATCAGCTGAGGTTCAGCCACTGTTTGCTTCATTCCCTTCAAGCTCAACATGAGACCACCCCTTTCCTCGCTCACGGTCAGCTTGTGCTCCCAGGGGGGCTGATGTGGCGCAGGGTATGCTGAGTACCCTCTACCAATTTGAGGGACAACTCCCGCACCCGCACGCACCCATCCCCGTCTCACCTGTCCTCCAATCCTGCGGGAGCCTCCTTCACGTCCAGCATGATGTCCATGAAGAAGTCCTCGTGCTCCGCATACTCAGCCTGGAAGGCACTGTTGCGGGGGATGTCCATCTTGTTGGCAACCACACGCATCACGTTGTCCTGCAGCAAGATTGAGACAGGCGCGCAGCAGTGCTCAACAGCGGGTCCGCCTCAAGGAGGAGGCAAGTCCACATGGTTGGCCACACACATATATCAGGGCATCCTGCAGGCAGGTCTTGTGACAGAGTGCAGGGACTGTGGGATGCAGATACGGCCCGGTGCTCATCCGTTGAGCGCTTTTCAGTGTCTCTGCTGCCGGTCCAGCTGCAGCCAAATGCTGGCAAGGTGGACAGCCATTGCTGGATTGCACACCAAATTTTCTGGTTCAGAACGTTTGCATCTTGCTCGAGCAAGCAGGAGTGCCAAGTTATTGAAGTTGGCCAGCGTGGGTGGGCTTAGCAGGGGAAAGACCTGACCCTACAGATGCCACGGCATGCAACCCAGGTCAATCATGAACAGATCCTGCCCCACCTGCTCAACAAAGGCGGTGTGGAAGGAATATGCCAGCGCAGGCAGGTCCCACTCCCCCTTGTGGTCTCCAAACCAGAGGCCAATGGTGATGTCCCCCGAGATGGCGGTGTTGATGTCAAATCCCACCAGGAAATCCTGCAGGCAAAGGTGGGGCAAACTTGATGAGTGGCCTACGTAGCAGCAGCAGGGATGGGCCTGCAGCCTGTTGAGACTGCACACTGCAGGCCAGCAGGCAACACAGTGCAGCCCTTGCTGCCCGCAGCAGGCCCGGCACTTGCTCTTGCAACCTGCACCAAGGCTGACAGGCAGTTGGGGGTGCCGACAACAAGGCCCACCAGGGTCTCATGTAGGCAGACTGAGCTACGTGCAAGAGAGCTGAGAGCAGCATTGGTGGCAGCATGTTGGACAGTCACAGAAGGGTTTGAGAGAGTACTGTGTTGGGGTGAAGCAGGCCTCGTAGGGCCCTGCAGAAACTTCTGGGTCCAGATGAGAGCAGACCGGCCAGTGTAGCCCTTTTGGGACTAGTTCACCTCAGCAGCTGCAGCCGGGGCTGGTGGGGGACTGAATCAGCAGCATCACTGTCCGACCTTCCACTTGACTCATGTCAGAGGGATTCATGCATACAGATCTGATATAGTTTTATCCATGTCCACCTCTGCCGCCGCCACACCATGGTAGATCTGGCGGCCGCGTTGGTACACAGCCAGGAAGGATCGCCCAATGCTGACTTTGTGCAGCTTGCTGTGCTGCTGGGACTCGGCCTCCAGATCTGCAGGTGGAGGCCAGAGGTGTGGGAGCATGAGCAGAACTGGTGCTGCCAGAAATGATGCATACAGCTTGCTCCTTCCTGAGCGCGCATGGACTCACAGGCACTCAGCATAAGATAGGCAGCTCACAGCTGCCAGCCAAGCTGCAGAAAAGATTGACTGCCAAGCGCTGCGAAACATGGCAGCTTACCCGAGGTTTGCCCCTGCGTGCAAGCCACTGGAACTTGTCAACCCTCTCATTCCCCTTAGCTGCCCAGAAAGCCTGTCCAGAAGCGCATACAGCCCCCTCAAAGCAATGCCCGTGACATTCTGGCATCTGCAGTGAGCTGCTGCTGACCAGTAGGCAATTGGGACACAAAGCTGATATGCATGCTGGCGACCCCTGGCAGCAGGCGCAAACCCTGCCAGCCTTCACGCCCAAGCAAACAGCTTCAAACCAGCAGGACCAAGCCCACCTGGGTGGTGCCACCCTGAACGCAACAGACTGACTTCGCAGACTCCTGAGATCACATGGCTGAGTGTGGTGTGCAGCTCCCATGGGCGATTACACCGTACAGTACCAGACAGGCAGATCTGCTTTCGGCATGCTGGATTAGCTGCCACCAGCTTACAAAGGAAACTCCTGCCTAGAGAGACAGCTCACCTGGGTGCTGCCCCCTGCCGGCTGCGAAGACGGACTCATATGCGCTGAAGACAACGCGGGAAAGCTTGATACGCTGCGCCCGCGGGCGCACCTGGGGGGACGACAGCACCTTCTGGAAGTACTGGCAGTAGCGCCGCTGGGCCTGGCCCAGGCTCCTGTAGCAATAGGAGAAGGCTGAGAGACTTCGAACTCGAATTCGGACTTGCATGGCCAGATCATCGGCAGGGCCCGGTCCAGAAAGGGGCAGCGCAGCACAAGCACTGGCGCCAGCATTGCTGGGCCTGGCCCAGGCCCTTGTGACAGCAGGAAAGGGTTTTGAGAGGTGGAAGCTAAAGCTGGACTTGGAGGTTCAGACTTGTGCCAGGGCTCACTTCAGAATTTTAGGGCTGGTGCAGCACAAGCACTGGTGGCAGCGTTGCTGGGCCTGGCCTAGGCTCTGCAGCATGGTCAGGATCAGAGCTCTTGCTTTGTTCAGTCAGCACAGTACTGCTGGCCCTGGGTCAAGCTTCGGCATCATGTGAAGCCACTGAAGCTCAGACAGGCAGCAGCTTTCTTGCATCAGCACACTGCTGCTGGGCCTGACCCAGGGTGGTGCTGAAGCAGGTCACTGCTCCATGGCAGGAGCCCCTAGGAGAGTTGCTGAGGGGGTCATGCTGGACATCGTTCCTGACTGCCACAGCAACAAAGACAGGCCATGTGTTGCTGGAACCACTGGCAGCAGCGCTGACGTGCCTGTAGCAGCAATCGGGGACTTTGCTGAGACACAGCAAGACTTGTGAATGATGTCGGTCTTCCAGCTGTAAACTGGTCCCTGCTGCAAGCAGACCTCAGGGGCACTACGGACTCCCAGCCTCACCTGGAAACAACCTCAGGCTCCTGCAAGCTGGCTATGAACACCCCCTACACCTTGAGCAGGGAAAACTCCATGTGCACGCCTGACCTTGAGAGGAGAGGCTCCTGCCCCTTGGCTGTGAACGACTGCACCTTCAGCGTCTGTGGGGTTTGAGTGTTGGGCCCAGGGGCAGCGGCAGGTGCAGGCCCCACCTTGAGAACACAGGCTCCTGCCCATTAGCCGTGGACACCTTCTGCACCTTGAGCGGGGGCAGCAGGCGCTCCGCCTCCACTATGTTGTCGCACTCCCCGCTGTACATCATGTAGCAGCCGATGAGCATATAGCAGAAGGACAGGCTCATCCCAGAGAAACCGCGGATCATCAGCACCTGCAGGGGGAGTTGGTGATCGTCGTAGCGCTGCGCCGCAAGCTTCAGCAGAACTCATTTGAGAGAAGCTGCAACTTACTGTTTTACAAAGGCAGAACACATACTAACAGTGCTGTTCACACCCAGCATGTCCAAGCAGTCTCCTGTGCTTTAGAGCTGCACAGAGTTCAGACCACCGCATCTCCAGCCTGAGATTTGCAGTTGGAAGGAAGTCTAGCTGGAGCCCCACACTCCGCTCCAGGGCTCACCACAACATGCTCTTCAGAGCTGCGCAGGTAGTTGTGAATGATCTTGCAGGTACCAAAGATGACGTCAAGTGGGCAGACGCCCAGTCCCGGGGGGCACTCCCAGGCCGAATTGTCCACCTGGGACCATGGCGCCAATTGTCAGCAATCAATCAAGCTTTGACCCTGGGGATTTGAAGCCACAACATGAAGGTTCAATGCTATTCTTGCAAGTGAGGTTGGCTCTGTATGTGATATGGCAAAGGGAATGGAGGGCGGCGCCATGTGGGCAGGTGGACAGTGCCATGACAGCTCAGGAGCTCCCTGGCTGCAGTCTATTGCAGTGTGGCCTCACCTCAAACACATTATTGGAGAAGAGGCTGTACAGGTCTGCACTGACAAGCGCTGGCCCCAGGTTGAGCGGCGCCAGCAGGCTCTGGTCCGGCCAGCTGTCACGCAGGGACTGCGCAGCCGCCCGCAGGTGCTCTGCATATCTGCAGCAGAGGTGGCAGCAAGCTTTTATTGCATTCTTTGATACAATGCTTTCTTCGCCAACAAGGGTGTGCAGCACAGCGTCCTGCAGGCAGGTGCTCTGCTGACCTGCAGCAGAGGATTCTTGATGCTTTCATTGATGCAATGTCTTCTTCGCCATCAAGGGTTTGCAGCAGAGCAGCCGGCAGGCAGGTGCTGTGCACGCATGCAGCAGGGGTTGGCAGCACATTCTCAATGCATGCAGCGCTCCCTTCGGGCCAGCCAGGCTTTGCAGCACAGTGACCTGCAGGCAGGTGCTCTGCATGCGTGCAACAGGGGTTGGCAGCAGAGTTGGTGCTGATTAGGCAGTGGAACGCAGACTGCACATCCGTCTGCTCCTGAGTGGCACTTGATTGCAGCTTTTGAGGCCTGGCTGAGCGTGATCCCTGCACACCCTGCTGCCACATGAGCCAGCTCCTTCAAGAGTGGGCTGAGGGATGAGTGGTCGCCTCAGACACATGGCTGTGAGGAGACATTGGCCGCTGGCGACTGACCACATGTGACCCTGAGTTATACTGCTGAGCAACCTTGGTGGCATGCCACAGCCACGGCACCACCATCAAAGCCGACGGCGCGCTAATGCAACGTCCTGCGCTCACTTGTCAGAGATTGGCCCTCCGCTCAGCGCTTTGTTCCAGGCCACTCGTTCATCCTCTGCGGGTGCACAGGGATCGAAGTTCGCAGCCACAGCCAGCTTGGTGAGCACTGTGGCCGGGAGTCACCAATATGCTGCCAGCGTGTTTGCAAGCAGCACGATATGGCAGCATGGTTGCACTCACACCTCTATCAGATGCACAGGCACTGTGAGCCAACTCGTGAGTGGAATGCTTGCACATCAGGCTCAGCATTCAGTGCAGTGGCATGGACTCGTTGATGTCTCAGGGCCTTCCTCACCGTAAGCGAAAGAAAAGATCCGCTCTGTCAGGCGCAGCGGCCTCTCCCTGGTCACAGCAGGCTTGTTGCCTGGCCACAGCGACCAGGCCCCTTTGCCTAGCTTGAATCCAAGATTGCCTCCGTCTGCTGTAGGAGGCTCAGAACCACCCTTGGCAGCCTTGATGGTGCCCCTGGGGGAGTCTGAGCGGGGTGTGCCAGGGCCGCTGCCCGTGCCCAGTCCAAATAAGCTATTGAATGCCATGCTAGTCAGTCAGCAATGCGACAGCATCAAAATCAGCATCGGAGGCATGATGCTGCGCTTAACAACTCCATGCAGTGACATTAGGTCACAAGCGCTGATTTAGATTCAGCAATCCCTCAGGCTAAGCAGCAGTTGCAGACGATGAGGGTCAACTGTCTGGCCCTCCGAACCTTCGTTGTGCTAACAGGACCACAAGGATCACCCCTGGCCATGCTGGCACTGGAAGTGAGGCAATGAGTGGATGCCAGGACCAGCTGGCCACTCCTATGGTCATGCTGCAACCGTGTGCCCCCAGAATAGGATCCTGTGAGTTTCAAGCTGTGCAAACAGCTCAGTTGCACCCAAGCTGGGGTGCCATAACCTGTGCGGGTGCACTAACATAGCATGGGCCACTCAAGGCGCCCTGCACCCAAGAATGAGGGTTTGCCAGACAGGGTTCGCGTGACAGGGTCGTGAGGCGTCTGCAGACAACACACACAGAAGCAAAATTGGGCAAGGCCATCTGTCGCCTGCTGCACGCAGATGTTTGGTAGTGTCCATAAAACAATGTGCACAGGTTCTAGGCCAGTCAGGCTGAGCACAGGACATCTGCATTGACTGCGTCTGCCTTCATCCCTGGCCAGGGGATATGCTTGGCTTGGGGGCCGCTTGAACAACCATTGCGCTGCGATATGACGGCCAACAGCATGCCAGCTCCAGGACTTTCTGTCAGCTTTGACAGCCTTCAGGCATTGCGTGGCATGCCACATGTGACCAGGACCATGCAGCATCCGGCAATCCTTACATGAGATAGCCTGCATTGTACATCCTGAACAAATCAGGGAAGGCCTGGGCACCTGACACAGGCAGGAACATATGCAAGGGCGTGCTGCACATTAGGTGAGAATGAGCGTATCTGACTCCTATTGGAGGGCGGCAAAGTTTGTTGACTGAAAGCACAATGCCCAAGATCTCCAGCAGGTCTCCGCAGGAAGAGGTGTTCAGCAGCTGCGATGTCTTAGGCAAGATCATGGGCATTCTGATGGAAGACCTGCACCTCTTCAACAGTGGGGAGGCCAGTCCATTGGAGCCCTGCAGTATCAGCGTGTTAACGTGGTGGCTGCGGATGCAACTCACAAGCAAGACAACGAGAAGCGTGCTGCGCCAGCTGCCCTTGTGCATCAACTGCAGCAATCGATGCGACGTGTTCCCCGAGCTTCTCAACACGCATGCTGACAACCTGGCCAGGCAGCTGCTGCTGCGCTGCACCTTCCCTATTGCCACTCTCAGGTGCGCATGTCTGCTTCTTAAGTCCAGGGTGGGCCCCGTGCTGTGTGTTGGGTCAGAGATGATGCTGGCTGGGTTGAGCAGGTGCTGGGGACTTGCAGTGCCTAAGTGGCTTGGGCAGCAGTGCGCATATTTGCCCACTTTCGACCCACATTGTTCAGAAGCTGCACTCTGAAGCCAATCCCTGGACCACCCAGAAACCACCTTCACGCAATGTTCTGCGAACATTCAATGCATCAAGCTCTGGCGCAGCCAGGCGTCCTGCTCATTGTTCGTGTTGTGGCCATGTCAGGCATCTGTGAGAACTTGAGTTCTGCACGCCTTTGCCAGCATAGCCAGCCTTTGACCCAGCTGAGGGCTGCATTTGACTCTGGATTCAGCCAATCCGTTCTGCTGGACAGCACAGCCCTGCCCCATTGCAGGCTGTACCCCAGCCTTGACTTTGCCAATGACTCCATACTGACACAGGACATTTTCCAGGAGCTGCAGGGTGGCCATCTCAGGCACACGTCAGGGCTGCACTGGGTGGCGAGATACATGTACTCAGACGCAAGGCCCCTGGCCAGGTTCCCCCATCTGGAGTCGCTGAAATTTCACGGGTGCATCATGCCATTCCCTAGCCGCTCACCTAACAGTGAGTGTTGGCTTATGGTCCCTGCCGTTATGAGAGAGGGACAGTCGCCTGTGTGCCTGATCAGCGGTGCGGGTACCCGGCGCGCAGGTCGGCCAGCATTCCCTTGGTGGACGTCTGGGTGCATCAGTGGCGCGACCCGCTGCACACGTGTTGGTCAGCCTCTCTCAGGCTCAATCAACAGTGACCCAGTCGCCTTTGCCCCTGCAAATTTGTACTTAGAGTGCGTACCGCCAGGCAAGACAGACCACAAAGGAGTCCAAGGCCTTGCTGCAGCACCATGCTCTGCTGGTGCAACAGGCAGGGGCCAAGCACCACTGGCTCACCGCCTGGTGCACCTGCGGTGCATGCCGAGCCCATGCAACCTGTGCCCTGCTGCTCTCCCCTGCCTCCGTTTCAGAGGGGTGTGTGCATCAATTTCTGCTGTGTGCTGTGCTGCCCACGCATGCCACAGCTGCAGAAATGCGTATGTCAGGGCTGTGCTGTGTGCTGTGCTGCCCTGCTTGGAGGCATAGTGTGGCTGCTCTGGAAGCCCAAGACGGTTTCTTTGTCTCAGTCTGCAGGGCCATTGAAAAGGACCCCCTGCAGCAGCTGCAGCCTGCAGCATCCGCTCCCTCTGCAACCATTTGTCTATGTAATCTGACGCCCATGTCCCTACCGTGGCTGCAGGCCCCTGGGACATGAAACCTCTGCAGCACCTGCAATCTGTCACCCTGGTGGCTGTGCAGTGCCACGCTGACACGCTGGCAGCTGCCTTGCCCCGTGTCCCTCTGAACAGACTCGCTCTGGAGTTGTGCAGTATCCTGTTCGAGGGGCAGCAGGCAGATGAACGGGCTATAGAGTTGGAGGACAAGTGGGTGCAGGGTTTGTACATGCATGGTTGTTGGCTGTTGCTGTGGCAGGATAAGCAGGTCTAGCGGCTGCATGGCACCTGAGCCTGCCTGCACGAGCTGCCAGGCAGCGCTGCAGGTCGTGGCAGGTGTGCTCTGTCTTGGCTGAGCACGAGCAGCAAGTCGACCAGGTGGGTGCTGCGCTGCAGCTGCCCTAGGGGGCAGCAGTGCTGGTGGTGGTTTGCCACGGCTGCGCTGGTGCAAAGGCGCCTGCATCATAGCAGCCCCCAGATGCCCTTCATGTGCTGGCGCCTGTCCATGTGTTGACAAAGAGGCATGCATCTGCTTTGCTGCCAGGTAGCTGCAGGGTAGGTGTTCCCAGGAGGTGCCTGCCTGCATGTGCACAGCTTGCAGCCGTGCCTGCCTGAATTGGCAAGTGCCTGCAGCATCTGAGCAGCTCTGAGGCACCGACAGTGATGACAATGCCCCACTGCACAAGCAATGTGGTTTTTTGCCCAGGGCTTTCCACAGAAGCACACGCCTACATGACTCCGGAGCCAAGATTTGTCCATGGTCTGCCCTGCTGCAGATGCTGGGAAGGTGTTCATGTCCGGCACCTCCACCTACGAGGCGACTTCGATGTGGCAGTCAAGCTGTTTGCGCACTGTGAGACAGTGACGCTGCTTGTAGAGGACGCAAGTGTGCTGGATCTGGGTCCTGACCACCCGCCGTCCCCGTCTGGCTTCCTGTGTCTGCTGAGAGGTACCAGGCTGAGGCAAATGAAGCTGATCGACCCTGACAGGTGGGGTTCAGAGATCATCGTCAGGCGGTTCTGGTGATCATCAATGTGAAAACAAAGGGGCTTGTCAAGTTGCTCAGCGCCATCAGGAATAGGAGACTGTGACTAGCGGACTGTGAGTAGACTGCTATCTTCGTGGCCGGCCCAGACATCCGATGATCATAGTTGACGTGCCTGCAGCATGCCAGGGGTGCGTGCTCCTGTGCAACGGCTGAGCAATGCAACAGCTTACCATGCCTGAAATAGCCAGTCAAACAACACTGCCAGGTCGGCTCCATTCCTGTGCACGGCCTGGCCCGTGCATGAAGTCCTGGGGCAGTGACTGCTTGTTGGGAGGCACCTCTTGCCGGTACACGAAGGCACCATCAGGAGCAATGCATCTTTGCACAGTTTGGTGGCTCTGCCATGCATCGTGGGACAGTTGCCACTCTTCAGGGTCATGTTCCATCATTGGGAAACCCAAGATCCAACAGTGGACTTCATGGGCGGGTGGGGCAATGCCAAGCGTGTGGACGGGTCTCTGCCGTCAGGATACTACTGCCCCATGGATGCAAAGCAGCTGGGTGCAGCTGCCGACGCCCAGGGACTGTCAGCCGCATTTGAGGATGGCCTCGACGCCATGCGCTCACCACATGTGCTCACCATTTCTTGGCCAGACGCATCAGGATGATGCACAGCCTCCCATTCTGTGTGAGCAGCATGTGCATGTTCAACGTTTGAACCGCCCCCTCCTGGAGAGAACATCTGCAGTGATGTATCATTGCCACCTGATGCATGCCTGGCCTGCAGCCAGTGTTACCTGAGGTAAAGCTTGTACACAGTGTTTGTTGCATTCACACACGCAGTGGCAGAACAGGACAAGGCCCTCTGTTGCCGGCTGCAGAGTCACATCTTGAGTTGTGTCAAGGAGACAAAGTGCACAGGTCGGTGGCCAGCCACGCCAGGACATCTGCATAATTGACTTGGGTCTGCTTTCGGCTTGGCTGGGAAACAAGCACACGCAGTCTAGCCACTGCAAGATACAGCAAGCTGATGCACGCTGCAAAGCCTCCACCGTTCAACTTGCTGGAAGGCAGTCATGCATCAGGACACCAGCATCAAGTACCAGACGGCCAAGACCATGACATGCTGTTAAGGCTCAGAGTGGAGGGGCTGGAGGCAGAGGGAGCAGGACATGATGACTGCGCTGCTGGTCTCACTTGGTGACACAGAAGGCTCATACAGTCCAGGTCCATCATACCATATTCACCTAGCCAGGCCTCATGCCGAGTCCTGTCAAATGTCCAGGCTGCGGATCTCTGTCAGGTAGAGCGAGGCAAACGAGGGTTTGCATGTATTAGATGGCAGCCAGGCTGACTAGCATCATCGACGCAGGATCAGCCAGCATCGACTGGAGAGGGCTGAGCTCACAGCTGACTGCTCATGGCCTGCCTGGTCAGATCGAAGTTGAACACGATGCTGACAGCATAGGCCCAGCCAAAGCCTGGCTGCAGGCCCTGCAGAGCGGATGTGCTGCGCAGCAGGTGACCAAATTAGTTGTCTATAGTTTTCTCAGGCTCCTCAGCGATATTGCTTAGGACCTGCCTCACAGCCATGGCTGTCAGAAGGACATCCTGCTTCTGTCCTGCAGGTCAGCAAGAAGCATGCCTGCGTCCAGCTGCTGGCGGTCAGCTGCCGCCTGTGCAGCGCAGGGCTATTTCTGGAGCACCAGAGCGCCTGGTTGCAGCTGGCTCAGGCACAACTGCAAGGCCAGGCTGAGTCAGAGCTGGTGCAGGATGCGCTGTGGACCCTCATAGGGGCCTGCTTCAGCAGGTGAGCATGGCCCCATGCATGATGGGCAGCTGGAACCCATGGCTCAGGGCTGAGGTCTGCAGTGGTGCCTAGGGCCCAACCCCTGCTCCCCTCAGCGTCTGGAACCTTGTCTTTATTAAGACGCATATTCAGGAAAAGCAACAGCTTGCTTCATGGCCAAGGAAGCTGTTGGTCCCCAGAAGGGTGCTGCAGGCTCTGGTTTGCATGGTCTGCAATCTGTCTGCCCTGCATGTCATGTCCATCATGCCCTTGCCCTTAAGCCAGATCTCACCGCAGGCAGTATGCTTGGTCTTGAGAATGGCACTGTCCTGGAGAGGGGCGTGACCCTGCATGCTGCAACCTGCTTGTCTGCGTGCCACCATGCCACGCTGTGTGGCGCGAGGCCCTGCTGTTTGATGCACTCCCTGCTGCTGGGCGGGTGGTAGATCCCAACAGCAACTATGCTGGGCCCTTGATTGGGCTGCAGCCAGCTGTGCCACCAGTGCCACTCTTCTGATTGCCTGCCTGGCAGTGCAGAATTTACCACTGTGCCCATGGCCCTAGCACCCAAGGGTGTTCTGAATGCTGCCTTTTCTGGATGAGCATGCCGCCCCGTCCGGTTGGTCAAAGATCCATTTCAAAGTCAGCTATAGTCATTGCCATAGCAGGCCCCCTGCCTCACATAGGTTGGACCCTGGGTGGGAGCTGCCCCTCTCGAAATGCTCAGGGCTCAATGTGGCCGTGGATTCTGACTGCCCTGGGTACAGTAGGTGTATCGCCTGCCGCAGCTGTGGCAGCTCCATCACACAGGCTGTCCAGCGCAAGGCAGACACTTGTTGCCGCATTGCAGGATTGCTGTCAGTCTGCTGTCTCAATGAGCATTCTGAGGCAGACCATGCTGCTTGTTGCAGGCATGGCTGGGCAGCTCGACCCAGAAATGTTCAGCGCAAGTCCACGTGGGTTTCCTTCATCTGCTGTCTTGATACATTTGTGTCTGGTGTAGGTATGGGCAGCTTCACCAGCTGGCCATGTTGCGCAAGGAGGCATCATCCCAGGCTTCCAGACTGATGGTCATGCTACAGCCCACCCTACAAAGTGAGGCTGCACTGGGACCATGCCCTGCATGTAGTCGGCTCCAGACGTTACTTTGAGGTTGATGGACGTGCTGCAGCCTGGCCTGCTCCCTGCACATTCCCCTGCATGTGTCCTGTAGCAGATGTCTGCTTGCTGGATCAGACAAATCTTGGCGCTGCATGCTACATTGCAGTCTAAACTGCCAGAGCGCCCTTCACGCAGAGCGATGCACCTGACTTGGCACTTGAGCCTGCCCATCGCTGCCTGTGCTCTGCAGCAGCCCCTCGCACCAGTAACAGTTCGTTGCCTGTCAGACGGCCCTTTGTTATGGCCTGCAGCACAGGGTGTTTCTGCGCATGGCAGACAGGCTGGGCATGTCAGCCTGGCAATCAAATCAGCCGCCTTGCCCACATCAGTGAGTGAACAGCATTCTCATGCTGCAGGTTCAGGCCTCCCCAGCACAGCCTGCCTGGCTGCTGTCGCTGCAGCCCTGGAAGCGCTGCCCACCGCCTTCAGGGGCCACGCCAAGACCCTGCAGCCGTGGCTGCAGCGCCTGTCAAATGTGAGGGGATGGCGGGGGACGCCCAGCACCGGGGTCACGCAATGCCTGAGCCTGATGCCCCGTGTGGCAGGTAAGGCATCAGGGGTGTAACCATTGGGCGTGAGGCGTTCCAGCTGTCACCGACAGTGGCTGCCTCTGACTGTGTCGTGCATGTGATGCAGGGATGTGCAGTCTGACAAGCAGCCAGCCTGTCTGTTTGTAGCAGCCGGCCGACATCTGTCAATGCCTGAGCGTGGTCTTGCTTCAAGGACCTTGCTGTTTTGGGCCATTGCAGATAGACCAACAGAGTATCGGTCTTAGTCCGTGTGTTCAGCAGATGCTGCTCATTTGTGTGAGCAACATTCCCAGGCTGTGCCTGACTATTCTACAGGACAACTCTCCTCTTGAAAGGCGCTCTGTTATTCAAGCAACCCTGGCAGGGATCCTTCACCAGAACTCTCAGCATCCTTGCAGGTCCAGGAAAATACACCTTCCTTGCAAATGCAGCAGAGCCAGCAGCATATGCAGACCGCCTGCTGCAGGCGCTGGAGAGGCGTGGGGCAGGCATCTCAGCCTGCCAGCAATTTGCTGCAAACCACCCCCACAGCAATGCCCAATGCACAGGCCCCATGCGACAGCCTGCCCGTCACAGGCCGCCGTCTCTTGACTCTGTAGGCGCTGTGGAGGAGCACCCTGCTGAGCCCAACAAAGCAGCACTCTGCCAGCACTGTGCAATGGCCCATCGTCTGCTGGCACGGCCTCACTGGCCCCCTGGGCCTTGAAAGCTTTCCATCGCCCTCCTTGCCATACACAACTTGCTTGCCCAAGTTCTGCAGTGGGGCAGGCACCTCACAGCCCTGAAAGACAGCGCCTTGATGCAGCTTGGTCCCTGCACAGTGGACCCCTCACTGCCCGCCATGGGCCCTCGGGTGCTGCAGGGCCTGCTGCTGCAGGGGAGAGTGCGCTGCGCTAGGGCCCATGTATTGCAGGACACAGCATACATGGAAACAAACACACAAGAAAACCCAACATGCCCTTGCCACAACATTCCCTTGCAGCAGACGCTGTGGACCCTAACTGCAGACCACAGCCCTGACTGAGCTAGACAACCAGGAAGCCCCAAGCGTTGCCGCAACATGTACTCGCAAGACACGCTCACCCTTGTGCTCTGCTGCAGGCACTGCTGACGCATGGGAGGAGGCGATGCGGCGGCACTGTGCTGCAGCCCACCTCCTTCTGGACAAGGCCTTCATGGGAATGGACGGCCAGGACGCTCAATCAGCAGCTGTGCGCGCAGCAGCCTTGAGCGACCCCGCGGCAGCCGCCGCTGCCCAGCAGACGCTGCAGGGCGCTGTGCGCACTGGCGATGGCGCGGTCGCCAGGGTGCGCTGGGCCGTGGCGCAGATGGCAGCAGAGTTGGACGCGGTGGAGCGCCTGCTGACCGGGAACCACCCCGTGCCCGTGGCGGTGCCTGCGCAGCAGGTGCTGGGGCTCATGGAGCGGGTGCTGGCCATGAATGCGGCGTCAGGTAGGTCACAGTTGTGTGGGGGTCACTTCTGGGGTGCTGCAGTGGAGTGCCCTCTGATCACTCACAACTCCAATCTGGTCATGTTGTGCTCTGCAGCCCTGCAGGCCCCCATCAACTCAAGGGTGGCAGGGGCACTGCACAGCCCTACAAGCCGCCCTGCTGTGCAAGACTTCACATGCTGACTCGCGTCATCAGCGGCCTCTGATCGCTCACACCTCCTCTTGTGTCTGATGAGCCCATTGTCCAATATCTAAATGATGATGCTCAGTATGAAAAGGGTAATGCTCTCTGCTGTGCAGGTCTGCAGCCGCCGTCAGCGTCCGGGTTGCAGGAGCTCTGCGCAGCCCTGCCGACCCTGCAGGCCGCCGCGCTGCGCCTGGTGGGAGTGCTCATGCAGGCCACGCGGGCAGCGCTGCTGGCGCACTTTGGGGCGGTCGCGCGCCTGCTGGCAGGGTTCCTGCAGGTCTTCTGCGCCGAGCAGGGGCGCCTCCTGCACACCTTTGCGCGGCCGGTCAGGCAGCAGGTGCGTGTGGGTGCTGCTCCCCGCAGAGGCCTGTTTGGGGCCGAGCCTGCTGCACCCTTTCTGCACGGCCAGGGTGCTGCTCCTTGCAGGGGATGCTGTGTAAGCAGAGTGCCTGCTGCACACCCTGCAGTACCGCTCCTCGCAGAGTCGCTGTGTGGGGTGGTGCCCCTTCGGCACAGCGTCCTGCAGCTATGAAGGACTGATGCCTCGTCCATGATGGCGCTGCTTTGATGCTGCTCCCTACAAGGGATGCAGTGCGGAGGAGACTGCCTGCCGCCCAGGCTGGTCAGGACCTTGTGTCTCGGCTGGGATGGCAGCTGGGGCACCATGGGCATGCCATTCAGGGCAGATTTGGACTGCACAGGTGGTGGGCACACAGCAGAGAGGAGACTGCATCACAGGGTGGCTTTTGTAGCGAGCAGTTGCACCCTGTGTAGGTCAAGCAAACCCTTGCGCACCCACTTGCCGCAGGACCCTGGCGCAGTTTCAGCTGCTTGTCACCTCTGAATGGCTGCTGCAGCCCACCAGGGCGAGGCCCACACCTGCTGGGCATTTACCACAGAGCAAGTGCCAGAACTTGGTGTCGTGGTGCAGGTCTACGCGACATCTGCCATGCTGGCACAGATTGCTGGCGTGGGGGCCACGCAGCTGTTGGCAGAGCCCGCCCTGAAGGCAGCCCTGGCAGAGGTGTATGGGCCACCTGGCGGGCAGCCTCCTAAGCCAGCTGCAGCAGGTGGGTTCTCTGCCTGATCATCATCGAGCATCTGGCAGTGCATTGCAGATACACACGCCTGGCCTCCAGACAGAGCGCTTGCCGCTTCTTTTCCCATGATCATCGCAAGCGCCCTGCACTTGCAGCCCAGAGGCATTGTTGGGAATAGAATTGCAGCATGTACCCATGCAGCCGCCATTTTGAGGTTCAGGTCCACACAACGCAGCTGCTTCAGGCCCTAGACACAAGCAGCAAAAGCTTGACTGCTCTGCACATTCGCCAGGCCAGCAGGCATGCAGGAGTGCAGCATCGATTTGTCCTGCATGGTGCGGGCTGTTGGTTTGCTCATGCAAGAAATTGCACACAGCTCCCATGCATGCACAGTGTGCATCGCTCCGGCATCAGGAGCTTGTGCGTGCCCTGTGCAGGCTGGCAGATAGAAGGCAAAGCAGGAGGGCAAGAAGTTTCCAGCTGCAGAGGCAGAACCATGGCTTCCTGAAAGCGCCCAAGACCTGTGCAGCACAAGCCTGTGGCGTGTCCTCTGCAGGTCGGCAGGAAGCAAAAAAGAAGGGCTGGTGCATACAAAAAGTGCTGCAGTCCATACAGCAACAGCCTGCCCCTCCTGCAGGCAGGCATAAGGCAAAGAGGAAGGGCAAGAAGAGGTCAGCTGCAGAGGCAGGGCTTGCAGATGACAGCGCAGAAGCTGCCCTGGCTGCTCTGCTGGCGGGACCTTACGCCAAGAGCGACGAGGAGTGGGCGGGCGAGATTGACACGCAGTGTACCGCAGTGAGGCTCCTCAGCACCGTCCTGGAGGTGGGCCCTGGTTGCCTTGTGGGTCAAGGCAGAGTTTGTGGGCATGATATTGCCAAGAGCGTTCTGGCATGTGCACTGGGGGTGTCCAGAGCGGCGCTGGAGCTCGTTGGCATCGTCTTGGAGGTGGGCATAGGCTGTCTTTGCGTGGAGAAGGGAGCTCCATGCCGCCTACAGTGCCCTGACCAGGGCCCTGCGGATCAACAGAACTGCGCTTAGGCGCCTGGAAATGGCCATGGAGGTGAGCAGAATCATCTCAGTAAGCCTGAGTTCCTGTGGGCTCATGGCATGTGCCCTTGCAAGGTGTTTGCCCATTGTAATGAGGGGTGGGCATGAGAGTGGGGCCCGTAGTGCATGTTGGTGGGCAGCGTTGTCCTGTGAGGGAAGAAGCTTTGTTGGGCATGGCAGCACTACTGACGCCAGACTGCTGCCAAATGCGAAGGGAATGTGCGTGACTGGACGCGCAGTATGCTGTCTGAGAAGGGCATTTCGTGAGGATGTAGCTGCTGCGGGCAAGGTGGTTACCATGACCCCTGGCAACAATTGCTGGGGCAGCAGGGACAAGTGCGAGAGGTCGATACGCAGTGCGTAGGGTCTCCAGCTCGCATCCCAGCATTTGCCCTGGCGGATCAAGGTGGCTGGGTCTGAGCCAGCATCCTCAAGCGTGCCCCATGTGCTGCATGCAGGTGCGCAGCCCTGACATGCTGAGGGCCCTCCTGTCGCAAAGGTTGCAGCTGTTGCCATAAAAACTCAACAGACC
Organism: Asterochloris erici; assembly: GCA_019693375.1. Lineage (NCBI taxonomy): Eukaryota > Viridiplantae > Chlorophyta > Trebouxiophyceae > Trebouxiales > Trebouxiaceae > Asterochloris > Asterochloris erici. The sequence continues at coordinate 104,456 of JAAMXJ010000676.1, read as the reverse complement.
GGATCAGCAGGAGCCAGCATCTTCCAACAGCTGCCCTTGTACCGCATGCAGGTCAGCGAAGCGGCGCTGCCTGCCGAGCAGAGGGCCCTGCTGTTGCACACATTGAAGCCTCTGCCACAGAAGTTCAATGGCGCTTGATTCCCAGTCAGCATCCTCTAGCAGCTCTCCTTGTGCTGCATGCAGGTCGGCGGCGCTGCCCTGCCTGCCGAGCAGAGGGCCCTGGCGGAGGCAGCTGTAGCGCACATCGCAGCCACAGCTGCAGCTGCCCAGCAGCGGTTAAGTTCTGGGCACGAGACCTCTGCAAGGGCGCGGGGGGTGTGCCGCATGGCTGCAGCTGCCCTCGGGGCCCTGGCCACAGCTGTGGCCGTGCCGGGTAGCCACCGGCCTGTGCTGCTGCCGGAGGCAGTGGCCCTCTTCAGAGAGGTCAGCATGCCACATGAGCACAGATTGGATCTTGTCTTGCGCCGCAAGCTGCTTGAGCCGCTAGCACTTGCTGCTGTCAGAGGTGGTGACCCATTTCCAAGAGGTGGGCGGCAACTAGCCTGGCATGCTGCCGAGTGCTGAGCTCAAGCGGGCCAGTCTGTCAGGGCTGACCTGCCGCGTACCGTCATGGTCCCAGAACTTTGCCGACAGGGGCCTGCTGTAGGCACTCGGCCTCTACAAAAGCTGTTGCGTCCACTGCAGACTATGCCAAGTGCAGTACCCCCAGTGGCAGCTCCTGAGGTCCATACATCGACCCTGCTGGGGGCTCAAGACAGGCTTGCACTTCATGTGTTGTGTCCTCTTGAGTCCTGCGCCTGATGCGACAACTGCTGCAGTCCCAGAAAGAACTCTGCAGGCGGTCGCAAGAGGCTTGCAGCCTCTGACTAGTTGTTTTCGCCACCCTCGGCGGGTGTCGTCGAGTGACGCGCCTGTCGTGGCAGCTGCTGCGGTCCAGGGACCAACTCTGCAGGGGGGCGCAACAGGCTTGCAACACCCCTTTGCTTGATGTCCTCCTTCCATTCATCTCCTCCTTCTTCTCCTGCCTGCAGGCCCTGTCCAGTGCTGCGCCTGAGGTGGCGGCTGCAGCTCACCGGGCGCTTGCGCGGTGTGAGGCACTGCTTCACCCACGGGCAGCCAGCAACGCCCCTCCCCCGCAGCCCCTCTCTGCAAGCCTGGCAAACAAGCTGGAGCAGGTGAGCAACATGGCTGGATGTCTTGCTGCCACTGCGTGCTTGGTGGTACAGCTTCATGCCAGCCCACATGGGGTTGAAGATGTAGGGTCAGGGTGCCGACCTGTGGCTTCACTGAGCGGGCATGGGTGGTTGATACCTCTGACACGACCGCCGGTGGCTTCACAAAGCTTGAGAACTTCTACGTGTCGAGCATGCGGCTGACTGGCAACATCCATGTATGGGCTGAAAGGGCATGCCCACCTGTGCACACTCTGCAGGACAGGATGCTGCTGGGACAGGCCCCTCTATTCTGGTCGTCCCTGGCACCGCAGTCTGCGGCTGCCATCCCCACTGCTGCTCCAGCCACCACGCAGCAGGGGGCAGGCAGCCCCCAGCGGCTGCTGCTGGCGGCGCCGGAGCAGGCTGCCAGCGGCGACGAGGCGGCTGCAGGCACGCAGCTGGCGGGCAGCTTGCCAAGCAGCCGCCGCCTGCAGGCTGAGGCAGCCGCCGCCTGGGCCGCCAGCGATGCCCTGCTGGCAGCTAGCACGGCCTTCTATCAGGTACACGGCAGCATCCACAAAGTTTGCAACCACTTCTAGTTACAGACACACATCAGAACACACCCAAAGGTTGGGTGGGCCATGGCCCACCAAGCATCGCTCTTTTCAGTCTTACATGAGCGTACTCTGTCAGCATGCCTGATTTTCTAGTGGCAGCACAGCCTGTGCCCGTGCCTGTGCACAGGCTTTCTTTCAACTTGCACCGAGGTCTCACTGCAGCAGGGCATGAGGGGGGCAAGCATGGGGCTGCCAGCGATTGCCCTGCAGGCGGTGATCCCTCTGTGCCTGTGTGCCGTGCAGCTCTGCATCCAGGGCTCACTGCATCAGTGGCAAAGGCAGCAAGGCCTTCAAGGCAGAGCTGTGTCTTCCTGTCAGTGGCTGATGACCTGAACCTGTCTCCCTTGACTGCAGGTGATGCAGCAGCACATGGGGACCCACGCTGCAGGGCCTCAGGCCTTGGTGAAGAATCGACTTGCAGGTCCAGAGGCAGTGTCAAAGCAGGTGTCAGACGGTGAGACCACGTTCCAGGGCCCTATTTGTGCTCTGTCCTGCCCAACCTGTCAGCGTCAAGTACACTTCTGACCGTGCACTGCAATGCCCGACTTGGGTGAGCACAGGCCTGGAGTTGCTGAGGGCATGGTCCAAACTTGTGCAGGCTGCTGATGCCTGAGCAGGTGCTTTGCAGCCTGTTGCTGTCCTTGCACATCTGCTGGCAGCAGCCACAGCAAGATTGCTCTGGCTAGCATTGAGCTGAGCCTGGGCCACCCCGGGACCAGCTGCAGCAGCTACACCATGCAGACGCTCACCCAAGCTGAAGCTGCCCACTTGTGGGCGCAGGCCTGGAGGATCCTGTGGGCCCCCAAGCAGACCTGTCTGCTGCAGCAGCAGCCCTGGAGCCAGCTCAGACAGGTGCTGCTGCTGCCGCACCCCTGGCTGAACCACAGCATGCCACTGCTGCAACCTCAACGGGAGAGCAGCAGGGTGCCACGGGGGGTCTGCACCAGTCTGAGGACAGCAGTGGCTGGGGCGGGGCTGCTGGTGTGCAGATGCCTGGGACATCCCAGCTGGCACTGCCTGTCCAGCCAGCGCTGGCGCCCATGGGTGCTGCTGCCACAGTTCTGCCTGCACCAGCCTCAAAGGCCAGCCTGTTCAGGCAGCAGGTCGAGAGCAGCGACAGTGAAGGTCCGTTGCCCAGCATCGACTCTGGACCTTCTGAAGAAGATGAGGACATGGATGATGCATCCTCTTGAACAGTGTTCTGGTCGCAGAGCTTCTGGAGCTTGACACTCCCACCCATCCCTCTCCCCCCCTCTGCAGGCCAGGTTCAGCGTTCTGGTTGCAGATGTGCTGGCCTCACCTGAGAACTGAGTGCGATTGTGACCTGCAGTGGCCCCGCTGCAGTTGTTCAATGAACCTAACAGGACTACAAATGAATAGAAAGTTGGCAGCTAAGCTACAAGTGTGTGTGTTCATTGACAGGGACAAACAGCAGTTAACAGTTTCTCCGGCAAAGGGCCCTTTGTAGTCCCATTGGGGGCGTACGAGTGCCAGGACTGTTGGACGCAAACTTTGCTACGTTGCACATGCTCATGTACTTTGAGCTGAGCAAGGCTGGCAGGGGGCCTGCCTTGCTCACTGCCGACGTAGCAATGGCTGACTTGAGGACACGACGGGCTCTAATGGAGGGAAGGGGGGAAACGTCTAACCCATGCTGTATGCCCACGTTTATGGAGGCGTTTCTGCACTACATCGCTGCAGCATAGACCGGGGATCACAGAAGCTCAGCGAATGTTCAAGGCGTGGGGATTCCCGTGGTTGTCTGCACAATGGAGAGGGGTTGTCAGTCCAGTGCACAGCCATGGTTCAGAGTCAGGCTTTGGGCCTCTTGGCAAGCTCACCATTCCCAAGAAGTTGCCCATGTGACTCAGCGTTGGCTGCAAACTGGCAGCTTGCACCTCCCACCTTTGAAGAGGGGCCTGCAAAACACATAGTAAAGATTTCATCTGCAGGCCGCCGCGCACTTAAAGTAAAGGACAGGTCACTGCTGCAGCTGTCCGCCAGCACCACATGAAGGATGCTGATGGCCAATGCAGTGCAGCTGCTTGCTGTGGTCAGCACACATGTATGAGAAAGTGCTACCCAGAATTCACGATGGGGGACAGATTCTCTGCAGGAGACTGCGGGGCTCCTGACAATGCATGCCATTCAACCTCTGGCAGAGAATACCAAGCAGCATCTCATGCCCCGGCAGCTCCTCAGTGAGAGTCACCTGCAACTCCTGTATGGTTCAGCATGAAATTTCGCTGAGCTCTCGCTTCTTCAAGGCCCTCCGTCTACCTGACATCTCTCAGAGTGTTCACGACAGCCAGGTGTGCCTCGACTGGATTATTTGCCTGGAGACAGCCTCCGTGCATAAACGTTTTTCCAGTGCCAGCTGCAGCAGCTGTATCAATGTCTTGAGCATTTTGATCCAGCTGAGCAGCTGTCAGAAAAGTTCTCCAATGCCAGAAGGCAGCCAGCCATGCTGGCAATGAAGGGCATGGAGCAGGTGCGCTATTATGCCAATCATGTTTGTTTTGTTCTGGAGACAGAAACGCTTGACCATACAGTGTGAGGGCTGTCATCAATTGCCTTGCAAGGCCTTGCGGGTGGTCCATCCTGACTAGGCTGTTGTCCTCCGTGTAGGGTATACCGGTGCTGGCATCTTTGCTGCCACGCTTGCCATGCAAGCCCTGCGCAGCATGCTGGCCTGTCCGCCCAGGCACGCTCCTCGGCGCCCTACAGCAGCCGCTCCCTAAAAAGGCGGCAGGCTCTGATTGCAAATGCTGAGCTAAGCACCGCGTGCGCCACCAATGACGGCTGCAGAGCTGCCGGGCATCAGCGCATCTGCCTAGCCGCAGCAGCAAGGCAGCTGCCGCAGCAAGCCTGATGCAGTTGCTGGCTGCGCTCAGTCGGCGCTGCTGACAATGGTAGCAGCAACTTTGCGCTTCTTGCGAGCAAACCTTGTGCCTGGCCATGCTATATGACATCAGCTGGGACCACCCGACCTCCTTGCTCCTCCCAGCAGCTCTTTGTGGTCTGGGCTGTCAGCTTGGCCATAAGAGTCTGCCTGCAGCCGTTTTTCACTGCACTGGGCCTGGAGGCGACCACTAGTACATGCATGTAAGCATGTGCAGCTTGCAGAAACACAAGCATGAGAGCAGGAGCCCATGCATCTGTCATTTGCTGGTTCACAGCAGCCGCAGCCCCAAGCCTCTGCAGGCGCTGCCCGCCCACTAAGGAGCCACACCATGCTGGAGCCCTGCTCAAGAAGACAACTGCAGTGCTGCCAGTGACAATGCACTGCTCACAGCAAACGGCTTGCAACAGCATGCTGCGCACATGCATGAGGCAGTGGTGTTGGCTGCACAAGCATGCAAGCAATATGCTGAGAGTTGCTGTGAAACTCCAGACTGCAGAGGCCAGCCTACCCCTAGGGGCCAGGCCTGGCCAGGGTGCCCACTAGCCCTGCATGCCAAAGTCTGATGAGAAGCAGCTGATGCCGCACCCACATAGCTAATTGCCCCTGTGGTCATGCAGAGCTGCATTTGCTGTGAGGGCAGCAGTTAATGCAGCATCTATGTAGCATATGTCTCCCTGAACCAGGCGTATGCGGCCATGTCTGTGGTAGCAACTCATTTTAAGCTCCAGATCGCCAAGCAACAACTGCCAAGTGTGGGTCCTTGACCAGCTGCATGTTAACATCCACTTTTCTGCAGACAGATGCACTGAAGCCCGCTTATGGGCAGAAGCACACGTATGGGCAGCAAAATGTCTTCAGCAACGTTAGTGCCAGCTGGCCTTGCAAGCAACATCTGCACACAGGCACTAATCATAAATTAGAGTGAGGGTGCTTGCTTGTGCACATCATGTCATCAGGTACCTAAGGGCCACTGCAAGTGGGATAGAGCAGCAGCAGAAAAACCAAACATGCTCACCAGGACTATCATGGTGCCTCCGGCCGGTGGACACGGTGGGCCACCAGCATGCTCTCTTTAGCTTCAAAGCCAGCTGCAGAGCCAGCTGCAGAGCTGCAGTGTGTTTGTCTGAGGCTGACTAGGTCTGCAAGATGGGACATGCCGCATTAAAGCTGCGGCAGGGAAGCCTGAGTGCCACCGCTGCCCAGAGGCTGGCACAGATCTGGGCTATGTCAGACTTTGCTTTGCAATAAGCGCACTCTGACGGGCTGAGAAACGGCCACAAAGCAGCAGCGTGGCACTGACTGCAAGAGAATCAGCCAGCGCTGGCAGCGCAGATCCCAGGCATGAGGCCCAACATTGTGTATATTTCCAAGACTGGCTGGCAGGAGCAGCTCCCTCCTTGGCTTCTGTTGCCTCCAGACCTGCAAGGCAGCGTCAACAACTTCAAGCTTGACATCAAATTGTCAAGTCAGGGCCCTGGTGCGTCTGATGTTCGGTGCTGCCACCAGTGCAGCCCTGCCTTTCTGTGCCATCATTGCGTGGCCTATGGCAGCAGCCCGTGTGGTGTGAGATACCCCCTTCCGCATTTCGAATTACGTGCTCATTGCTCAGCACGATGAGCCTTTCTACACGGCGCGCCTGTGCAGATGAGCTGCTGTAAGCGTGGGTCCCGTGTCCAGCTGATTTTGGCAACCTCAAGGTTGCCAGAAGCGAGCCAGGACAAGCTTGTCCTGACACTGCATGCAGGGCCTGTTGACACCCTGTTGCTGGCCAGTGTGTTTGTTATGCCGAGGTCAGCTAAATGTCACCCAGCACATGCGAAGCTTGAGCTGGTCAGGAAGTCACTTGCTTGGGCATTGCTGTATTGCTGGACAGTGTGTTCCCTATGACGAGGCCAGCTGATTCTGGTCTATTTCAGATGAGATCTCACCCAGCACACGCAAAGCTTGAGCTGGTCAGGAACTCAAGGAAGGCACCTACGCAACTGATGCCACTGCAGGCACAAAGGTGATAAGCTTTGCAGGACCCAACAACTGGTAAGGTACCATATTGTACAGAGCAGTTCCCAAAGGAGCCTAGCTAGGCCCATAGCTTTTGCTACTGTCTATGGCAGATTGCATGCTTCGACACTAACTATAACTGGCTAGCTGTGTTGTGCATCATGGTTGATCGCGGTCAACATCAGCATTCACAGGCAAGTTTGTAGAGGCTTGATGAGCGCTGCTTCCAAGCTCTGGCATTGTGGCTGCAATGTTGCTTATCAACACTGAGTCTTACATGTGGCCGCTTTCCAGGTTGCCAGGCCACATTCACGCCTTAAGGTCAAGCTTGACAACCTTCAGAAATGTACAGCACAGCCCATCAACACGCTCTGTGCTTCAGGCATAGGCGGGACAGTGATGAATGACTTCATGCTAGTTCTGGTAGGACACACTGACAGTTGAGACACGTCAGCATTCATGCAGTGGCACATCATGTCCTTGATGTCATTCTGTCCCCATCCCACCCGTCATGTTGCAAGTTCAATGATTGTGATCGATATCGTCCTGAGCCCTTACTGGTTTGGCATCCAGGTGTTCTGGTTGACTCTTGCGACGGCATAACAAGCAGGTGTGTCGGCTTCCAATATGAGCGTGTGGAAGCCGTCAGAATGGAAGCAACCCTTGGCGGGAGGCTGAACTGGTTGGCGGGCTGCCACTCCTTATTGTCCTGTCCTGCAGGTCAGCTGACTGCAGCACTGCCTGCCCACACATTGCGGGAGCTATAGCTGGCAAGCTTTCAGCAGACCCCTACAGGTAGCAGACAAAGAGCGCCATCCAGCTCCTCCCCAATCTCCAGGCTTCAGCACAGAGGAAGAGGTTTGCCTGTGTCTGCTGATGCACTTTAGCCTGCTGGCGCCTTTAGGCTGCTACCACCAGGACCTGTCCAGCCTTGACGCCAGGCTGTTCTGCAAGCCGCTGTGGGGACAGCAATCCCAGGAATTTCCCAGCTGCCGGAGGAGCATGCCTGACCCCTCTTTCTGGTTGGGTGGCAAGTGAGTACATCAGGACCGGGTGCCCAGTCAGGGCTGCGCCGAACCCAGGTTTCAGCTCAGCAAACTCAGCGGCGTGTGCCATCATTCATCAAGTCACCCCTGGCTCCTCTTAGAGGCTGGCATTCACCTCAGTGCTTCTCCGGATCAGTGAGTAGCACAAACCCACAGTCGCCTGTAGTGTATTGTGTTGGCAACCGTCTCTTGCTTCAGCTCCAGCGCCCTCAATTATCATGCAAATGTGGGCTGAGCTGGGATGCCCGCAATTGCCTGTGATGCATGGCAGCCAACAACCACATCTGGCATGGTGCTTTCTCACACTGCATGTCATGTTTGTAAGCAGGCAGCAGCTCCCTTGAGCGCCTTCTGACACTGCATGCTTCTGTAGATTCACAGGCAGCAGCACCCTGGAGCGCCGCCTGACATTGCATGCTTCTGGTGGCGAACAGGCAGCAGCTCCCTCAGTGCGGGAGCCCCAGCCAGCTGCAACTGCAGCTCCTCAAGCGTGTTTCAGCGGCTTCAGCCAGCCGCAATTGCAGCTACTGCCCCTGGAACTCGGCGCACTCCTGCCAGCCTGGCTCTGCAGCACATAGTCTGCAGTAGCACTCGTGAGTGATCAAACAAGCTGGATGTGTTGGCAGCCCTCCTGCAGACGAGACTGTACGGCTGCAGACACTGTGCCTGGAGCATCCTGCGCATGAGTGGCTACTGCAGGAGTATGCAACCGTAAAGGCCCCTCACGAGCAGAGGGCATGAAGTGTCCACCATCTGACTTCTGGAGATGCGTTTTGGCATGGATGATGGCAGGGTGTTGCAGCCAGCGAGTGTGCTTGGCAGGCTGCAAGGGGACCCTGCATGTGCCGCTCCATGTGGGTCACTACATGCGGGACCATCTGCTGACAGCACTAGCAATGCTAGAAGCTGCGCTTTGCCTGTAGGGCTGAACACCTTAGCGGCGTGGACCACACATTGCAAGGTGCAGCTGCTGCTAGCTAGCTATAGCTTGTGCGCTTGACCCGCATCCATATGGAATGCATTGCTGCTGACACGCAGCAGGGGTGCAGCTGTTCACGTGGCTGGCAGTTGCCATGGGCCAGCCCTGTATGCCCTGATGGGCTTATGCAGCCTGGCATGACCTACACCCAATTTTGGCCCCAGAAACGCTCCTCCCTCGTCAGGCTGTGTGATCATAGGCATCGCTGCCTCTTGTCCACTATGGCGGTCAGTCAGTAGTTAGTGTGCACATGAGGTAGGCCCTCATCTGGGGATTGGGCACATAAGTGGTGTCCCAGCAGCGCAATGCTCCTTGGTTAAATCATGCTTTGGTGTCAGTGCCTAAATTGCTACCCATCATCAGGACTGGCCAGCTGCCAAGGTGTTGCTGACAATTTGCGTAAGGCACACACCTCTTTTTTTGGTGCTGCCAGACCCTCAAATCGCAAAGCATGGCAGCTTTTCTGTCATGGCCATGGCAAATGCTTGTTTCCCCTCGCCCCCTCCGTGATGTGTCCTGACACTCATTGCTGTGTGACCATCAAATCATAACACAAGAGGCAAGATCGGACACATTGTGCGAAGGGCATTGAGCTTCAAGGTATTTGATGAAGGGAACTCTCTTGCGCTCAAGTCAGGCACCAGGTTGGTGAGACCAGGTGGTGACAGTACTTAACTGGGCCATGCTGCTGCTTCATACAACCACTCTGCATCATGGACAGTCATGTTCCTTGACTGCTGCACAAATGGCATCTGTAGACATGTGCACGACTGTTCGAAGTGCTGGGTGTTCTGCACTGCATGTGTGATATCATTGATGCTGGGGGTTGAAAGCCAGCATGCATGTTTACATCACTGAACGTCATACACCTCATCAGGCCAAGCTGGCCGTGACTCCAGATCTCCATCCACGCTTCATTTGGTTTGCATCATAGCGATCCCCAGCCACCTGCAGCAGCAGCAGCAGGCCACCACGAATGAGCTCTGGCAGCTAGAGCTGTGCACCAGAACAGCGTAGTGCAAAGCCTTGCACCCTCATAGGGCTGCACAGGCACAGCAGGGTCTGGCCGTTAGCAGCAAAGGAAGCACCTGGTCAGGCTGTGCTGGCTGTAACTCCAGACCTCCACCCGTGCTTCATCATGTTTGGATCATAGCGCTCCCCAGCCACCTGCAGCAGCAGTGATGTGGAGTGAGTGACCTCTAGCAGCCAGAGCTCTGCGGGGCGCACAGCCGCAGTGCAGAGCTCTGCAAGAGGCACAGTGCAGAGCGCACAGGTGCAGTGCAGAGCGCACAGGCGCAGTGCAGAGCGCACAGCCGCAGTGCAGGCCTTCGCGAAGACACAGCAGAGCGCACAGCCACAATGCAAAACCGACATGGGCCCAGTAGGGCAGTAGGCCCCTTGTCCAAGCGCAAGATGACGTCCAGCACTGGTTGCCTGTGGCAGATGACAGGACAACGCCTGGCAAACCCCAGGAGCCATGCAATGTCGCTGTCCTGCACAGCATCAAGCAAGTGCACAGGGCTGCCCAGACGGAAATATGCAGTCACCTTGTCCTGGCGGAAGATGGCCTCCAGCGCTTCCTTGTCCTCAGATGTCAGCTTCACATGGAAGGCCTTGACGTTCTCCGTTAGATATCTCTCCCTCTTGGTTCCTGAGCAGGTGGCACAAGCAAGCTGAGTGGCGCACCATGGCTGTGCACAGGTGGTGAGAACACACATTGTGAGCCAGCAGCAGCATGACAGTACACAACATTGACAGGCAGAGGGGAGGTGCACATCCCAGCGGGCCTAGGTGGCATCAAAATGCGCAGACGGCCCTTGCTTCAAGCCTGCTGAGGCAAGCAGAAGCTAACCTTAAGCCTGGTCCCAGGGCAAAGAAAAATTTACTGGTAGTTGGCGACTCTGGGGTTGGTGAAAGATAGATGTCATGACATAGATGTGTCATGCTTTGGGGTTGTTGCTGTACAGCTCACTCTCACTCCCCTGGCAGAAGCAAATCCACTGCAACAGACGCGACCTTGCAGAACCTCAGCCAGAGGAGCTGCCTGTTCTGAGACTTCACCAAGGCACTTGCAGGTGGTGCCCTGATGGGGCTATCCACCATCATCTCCTGTTGCTCAGCCTTGCAGGACCTCAGTTAGAGGAGCTGCCTTTCCTGAGACTTCACCAAGGCACTTGCAGGTGGTGCCCTGATGGGGCTATGCACCAGCAGCTCCTGTTGCTCAACTTCACTTAAGCCTTCAGACACATTTCCAAAACCCTGCAAAGGGTTTGCCTTGCCTGGAATTGGGAACACATCGTCTCCCTGGCTGTGCACCCACGCAAGCGCCAGTTGCCCTGGGGTCACGCCCTTCTTGGCTGCCAGCAGCTCGACCTTCTTCACAAGGGCATAGTTCTGCACAAGCCAGAGGGGGTCAACCATGTGTCAAAAGCCAAACTTCTGCACATCACACAGAACTGCACAAGACTCACACTTTTTGCCCCGCCGAGCGCCCAGCAACAAAAGGTGACACTGCATCAGCAGCAGACCTTGTCGAAGTTATCTCCCTGGAAGCGGGGCATGCGCACAGCGCGCCCATCGCTCTCGTGCAGGTCCGCCGCTGACTTGATCGCACCGGTGAGCATGCCTCGACCCAGGGGAGAGTAGGCGACAATCCCTGCAGTGGCGGCAGCAGCTTCAGCAGTGCAGGGCAGTGAGCTCAAATTTGACCCCAGCGAGCCGGGCGTGCGCAGCGGTCCCGCTGGCGCTGGCTCAGCTTGAAAAGATCAACACAACATGCCCAGCCGGCTTGCAGACAGTTGGAGAGGCATTGGGAGATTCTGTTGAAGGTGTGTGCAGGCAGGTACTCTCTCAGCCTTTCAGACAGAACAAAGTCTGGGGCTCCAGCATTGCAGCCAGGGGAAGCACGCAGGTGGCGCAAGCAGCTCACCAATGCCCAGCTCCCTGCAGGTTGGGATGATGCTCTCCTGCACGGCAGCAGTGTCGTTCAGTGAAGATTTTGGATGATGATGACATACTCTCCCCTCCCCCCCCAATCCCTCTTCACGATGCAGTGGCTTGAGCGCTGCTGCCACACCGATGGTGCAACAGGGAAGCCGAGCAGGCACGGCCTCACAGAGTCACAGTTCAGCTCTCCCAAGGCAAGGCCCGAGCAGCATGGGGAAGGCACCACCGGCACCAACGCGGCAGCCAGGCCCACACCTCTGCATCCCGTGTCCAGAGGCTCCACTCCAGCTGGCAGGCTGTGATGGGGTGGATGGCGTGCGCCTTCCGAATCTCCTCAGGGCTGGCCTCCGAGATGCCCAAGTACTTGACCTTGCCCTCCTGAACAAGCTTCTGCATGTATTGGATGGAAGCAGCTGTCAGACATGCTGCAGACATTCAGGGCTGACCTCGGAGATCCTTGCCCTCAATCCACTTTCTGCATGTTTTGGATGGGGGCAGGTGTCAGATGGGCTGCAGCCATTGCAGGCAGGCCTGGGTGAAGGAGGTTGACGGATCGATGATGCTACGCGGGCTGCATGCCTCACACGATGGGACCCACACAGTGCCCTGCCTACCACGACATCAGCTCATGCTGACGCCACCTGTGTGCCTTGCAGAGGGAACCCCACGCCAGTCCTGCAGACAGGGGTCCAGAAGCAGACCAGCATGTTTGGCTGCAGGAATGGCGCGAGATTCTCTCTTCTCTGCGGTGGAATGGTCTGCAGGCCTCGCACTGCTGTACCCACTTTACTGAATGCAGCAGCACATAGCTCTGCTGCCATGCAGCAGCATACAGCTCAACCCTGGCCCTCAGTGCAGACCGCAGCATGGACCACTGCAGCAAAGCGTCAACCTTGCAGCAAGGGCTGCAGCTTGGATGGCATCACAGAAGTCGCAGCATAACCCCCACCTCCATGCTCAGCAAAGGTCACAGCATGCACAGGGAAAAGCAACGCGCCCGCCCAACCTCACGTTCCACATTACGTACGGCAGCTGCGGCTGTACACAGGGAGCAGCAGTGAGGCGCTGTCATGCGGCACAAAGTCAGCATGAGTAATGGCAGCACATGGCACCGTGCAGCACTGGCCACAGCAATTGTTGGACAGCACCAGCTCGGACCTGCAGCTCCTTCCAGGTCTCCTCGATGGGCAGCGTGCGGTCCACACGATGCTGGTAGTACAGGTCTATCTGGTCAATGCCCAAGCGCGCTAGGGAGGCCTCGCATGCTGCCCGCACGTGCTGGGGGGAGCCATCTATTTGCAGCTTGCCTGCATGGAGTGAGGCGCAGGCTGAGAGGCATCCACTTGCATCTGGCCTGCACGGAGTGAGGTGCAGGCTGGTGACAGACATGGGGCCGTCCCAAGCTCGCCCAGTCCAAGGTCTGTCCACCTGTGTGGGAGCGGGCTGCACTGCTGGCTGAGGCAGCATCACGGCACAGCCACGCACAGTACACTGGGCAGACTGGCTGCTGTGCTCACCGTCGCGCATCACATGGCCAAACTTGGTGGCAATGATGAATTTGTCCCTCTTGCCTTTGATGGCCGTCCCTGCAGCAGGCCACTTCTCGTCTTGCTCTGCTTCCTCTGCATCCTTTCGCAGAGCTTGGTCCCTGTGTCTCTTCTTTTCTATGCATGACGTCTCGGAGCACACAGCATCACTGACAGTCTACACTCAGCACAGTGCATTGCTCACTCAACAGCTGCAAGGCATGCAGCAGCATCAGCGGCACCTCCCCGTGCACAGCCACAGCAGTGCTCGTCTGTCTCACCCACGAGCTCCTCATTCTTTCCCTGGCCATAGATGTCAGCTGTGTCAATCAGGGTCACTCCCAGGTCAGAAGCCTGCGCCGCACGCATGTGTGCATGTGAAAGCTGGGTGCCTGCTGCTGTCCCTGGTAACAACCCTTCTGCCATGCTGCTGTGTCTGGGCCTTTAGCTGTACCTGACATGCAGGTGCCACAGCTTGGTGGGACTGCCCCATCAGGGGCCAGATGACATCAGCTGCAGCCTGATGACGCTAGACAACGTGCAAAATTGCCCAGGTAGCATTTGTTGCTGAAGCCAGCTGGTTGTGTCTAGCACTGCAGGATGCTGCTGCTGCATGTATTATGGGCAGCAGGGCTGCTACAGCAGCTTATGGCTCACAGGTCAATGACTTGCCTTGCCAATCACTTTGAAGGCATCCTCGTCTGAGACACTGTTGGTCGTGTAGCTGAAACTCAAGCCCATTGCCCTGCACTGCCACAGCACACTTGATGCACAAACATGCATGCGCAGGAGCTCATCCGAAAGTCAGGTGTCAGCCAAAGCAGGAGGACATGTGCATGCATGTGGCCTTTGTAAGTTCAAGGTATGGGGGGCTTACCCAAAGCCCTGAGCAGCGGCCTTGAGCCCCTGCTTCCCAACGTGACGACTTGGAATATTTTCTTGGTTTTCTGTGCCTGCAGGCACCATCAGCAACTGTGGTGGTGCTGGATGCTGGTGCTACTGCAGAAGTGCCCCGTGACATATGAGCACTGAGCAGCAGCTGAGCATTGCATTCAGATCGACCTGCTGCTGGAGCCATGATTCAGCAAACTCAGACTTTTAGTCAAGGCTGTCGCAGGTTCGCTTGGACCCGATGCTGGGAGCAAGTCAGCAGCTGAGGCTCGATTGTAAAACAGGTTGTAACTCTGCGCCAACCTGACCAGCTGTGGTCAGATTCCCTGCGCAGACGGATGATTGACATAAGCCAAATGCTTATACGAGGTCCCCCTGAAGGTTGCATGCCCCTGTCACACTGCAAGCTGTGGCCCTGACACACTGCCTTACAGCATCCATGCACAGCAAATGAATGATTCTCGGCTGCGTGCATCAGGAGGCTTTGAGGGAAATGTCTTACCCACAGATGACTTTGGTAGAATGCCCAGGCCCACCTGCAATACAGCAATCAAGCAGGAGTGCATCAGGCTGGGTGCCAGCAATGCACCTGGACTCCAAACCTTTACGGGTGGCAGACACCTGTATGTGGACCTCATAGTTAATTGGTGTGGCAGCCAGCAGCTGCAATACTTACAATCTGGCGCACTGACTGCCATTAGGCAACTCCCTTGCTCACATCGTGACAGACCTGCTGGATGCCTGCTGCAATCACCAGTGCAGCCTCAGCAGTTTCAGGGACCGGAGGTGGGGGAGCTCTTGCTATAAGCATGTGACATGTGCCTGCATTTGGTGTCTCCTCCAGTACAAGCGCTGGGTGCAAATGCAGCAGGTGCTTGGTCGGGGTGACTTCTCTGGTCTCTTCTTGGGTTGTGGCCCTGGCCCAAGCTGGGCCACAGGTTAGGTCAGCTACCCTCCTGTCGCCTGTAGTCTATGTGCATGTCATCTGTTTGCAGAGTGTGCAGCCCTGTGCCTGCCAGTCAGGTGGCCCCTTGATGTAAATTCACCGCATGCGTGGAAGAGGCGCAGCTCCTTGTCGTCCCTGCTGGCCGTCCAGCTCGGCACTTGACCTTGCTCCTGTCCCCACCTGGCCCCACTTGTGTGCAGTGTGAGGGCTGCCAGCGCTGCAGCTCAGCCCCTGTCTGCAGCCCTGCCGTGCGTCTGCCAGTGTAGCAGCTGCAGCTTGGAGTCTGCCCATGCCCTCCCCTCAATCAGCAGAATGAGCATTGAGTCTACAGACATCGTGTCAAGCTGCATCTGAGACACAACTGACAGCAGGCCATGCATGCATCAGTAGACTTGACACTGACACATCAATGCAGATGTGCTCTCCAGAAGAGGCCGTTCCACATGTTGTACACACACACGCGTGCACGCTGCTGACAGAGTACAGAAGGCTCTGCATCACCCTGACACGTCTGGCCAAGAGATGGTGAGCACATGTGGTGAGCCCACGGCCTTGGGGCCATACTCAAATGTGGCTGACAGTCCCTGGGCATTGGCAGCTGCACAAAGCTGCTTCGCATCCATAGGGCAGCAGCACTGTAGAGGCAGTTTGCCCACTGGCGCGGCGTTGCCCCATGCTCTAATGAGGAGGGTCTCCAGACCATGGGACATCACTCTGAAGAGCAGCAACTTCCTCAACATACAAAGCAAAGCCACCATGTGAAGCCACTGTGTAAAGACGCATGGCACCTGATAGTCCCTTCCTTCCCCGCAAGAGGTGCCCCCAGACAAGCGGCCACTGTCCCAGCACTTCATGCACAGGCCGGGCAGTGCACAGAATTCGGGCTGACCTGGCTTTCTGGTGCGGCTGGCTGATCCAGCATGGTGAGGTGGTGCACTGCTGACCCTGGCATGCTGCAGACGAGCCGACTATGATGTCTGGGCTTGCCACAAAGATGGCAGTCTACGTACAAGCATGCGGCTGACCCCCTCTCCATGACCACCATCATAGAACGCCTGCCACTGATCTCTGGGCCCCACCTGTCAGGGCCGATCAGCTTCAGTTGCCTTAGCCTGGTGTTGTCAAGCAGGCGCAGGAAGCCAGGCGGGGACGGCGGGCGGTCAGGACCAAGATCCAGCACACTTGCGTCCTTCACAAGCAGCGTCACTGTCTCGCAGTGCGCAAACAGCTTGACTGCCACATCGAAGTCGCCTCGTAGGTGGAGGTGCCGAACATGAACATTTTCCCAGCATCTGCAGCAGGGTAGAGCAATGACAGAGCTTGGCTCTGGGCTGGCCTGTCATGCAGGCGTGTGCGCCTAGCAGAAGCCCCTGTGCAAGACACCACATTTCTCCTGCAGCTGGACTGCAGCAGTGGCCACAGCCAAAGGGGACAGGAGAGTACTGCAATCAAGCCCTGCAAGGAGTCATCTGGGCTCAGGTGGCCACTTGCGAGTTTTCACGAGCGGCTTCTCACCAGAGCAACACCGTCACCACTGTGAGTGCCACAGCGCTGCCCAGACGCTGCAAGCACTGGCCGCACAGCTGCAAGCTGTGCACATGCAGGTCGGCACCTCCTAGAAACACCTGCCCTGCAGCTACCTGGCAGCAAACCAAGTACATGTGTCTCTGTCAGCAGCCAGCTAACAGCATTGGACAAGCGCCAGCACATGCAGGACAGCTGGGCACTGCTGTGATGCACCCAGCAACAGCACAGCTATGGCAAGCAGCCGCCACACTGCTTGCCCCTAGGCCACCTGCAGCGCAGCGCAGCACCCACCTGGTCGACCTGCTGCTCGCGGGCTCAGCCAAGACAGAGCACACTTGCCACGTCCTGCAGGTTGTGCCTGGCCACTTGTGCAGGCAGCCTTACCTGCCATGCAGCCACTGGGCGTGCTTAGCCTGTTACGGCAACAAGCAATAACCACGCATGCAACATTCCTGCACCCACTTGTCCTCCAACTCTATAGCCCGGTCATCCGCATCCTGCCCCTTGAATAAGATTCTGCAACATTCCAGAGCGAGTCTGTCCAGAGGGACGCGGGGCAAGGCAGCTGCCAGCGTGTCAGCGTGGCACTGCACATCCACAAGGGTGACAGATTGCAGGTGCTGCAGGGACGCCATGCTCCAGGGACCTGCAGCCATGGCATAGATGCAGGTGTCAGAACACTTAGACGTCTGACGTGGAGGGGAGCAAATGCTGCAGGCTGCCGAGGATGCAGGGGCCCACTCACTGTCGGTACTGAACCACCTGTCGCACCCATCAGACTGCAGCGACATTAACTTGGGGAAGCTGGCCAGGGGGCTTGGATCTGGGTCCGTGTCTCTCACCACCCAGTGCAGCCCTGAAGCATGCCTGAGATGGCTTTGTTCTCCACCTTGCAGATTCTGAAACTTCTTCTCTGACAGTATCAAGCCGTTTGTCCGCTCAGGGCTGGGGTGCAGCCTGCAGTGTGGCAGGGCTGCGCTGTCCAAAAGAATGGACTGACTAGTTTCAAAATCAAGTGCAGCCCTCAGCTGGGCCAGCAGCTGGCCCTGCTGGCACGGGCGTGCAAAACTCTCAAGTGCTCACAGGTGCCTCGATGGAGGTGGCGACAGACCAGACAATGAGCAGGACGCCTGGCTGCCCCAGAGCGAGATGCATCGAGTTCCCACAGAAATGGCATGGAGGTGGTTTCTGGGTTGTCCAGGGGTTGGCTTCAGGATGCAGCTTCTGAGTGACGTCTTTCTAAAGTGGGCCGATGTTTGCACTGATCCCCAAGCTCAGTCCGGCACTGAGGGTCCATGACATCTGCTTGACCCAGCTGGCAGCATGATCTCAGGCCCACCCCACAGCACAGGGTCCCTCTGCACTTGACAAGCAGACATGCGCACCTGAGAGTGTCAATTGGGTACTTGCAGCGCAGCAGCAGCTCCCAGGCCTGGTCGCCAGGATCAAGGAGGTCAGGAGCCATATTCCAACGATCGCTGAAGTTGATGCACAAGGGCAGCTGGCGCAGCACGCCGCGCATTGTCTTGCTTGTGAGTTGCAGCTGCAGCCGCCAGTTCAGCAGGCTAAGACTGCAGGGCTTTGATGGACTGGCTTCCCCAGTGTTGACGAGGTGCAGATCTTCCATCACAGTGCGCATGATCAGCCTCTCTAAGTCGCAGTTGCAGAACACCATCTCCTGCGGAGTTGGACATCTCGCACTCTTGTTGGGCATTTTTGGCTCAGTCAGAGAACCTGTGCCTTCCGAACCCACCTTACCAGGCGGGAGGCCTTACTAGTAAGAAAGCAAGTGTCACGTTCAAAATCCAAACTCCCATCTCGCAGCATGAACGTGTTGAAGCTGCCCCAAGGAGTGACCAGTGATGCCCCTGGAGTGGGTGGCAGACCCCTACAGCTTCCATTTGCACAGGTACTCTGCACATGCAGGCCTTCTTCACGGTGAGCAGAGTATGCTGCAGTGAGTTGGGGCTTATGCTAGAGGCACACTGAAGACTGTGGCCCCTGCAGGCGGCATGCTAGGTCCGCACAGCACCATGGGTGCAGCGCAGCGGGGTGGGGCACAGCTAATGGCCTCGGGCGGGAGCGTCAGCTGTACAGGCGGCCAGTAGTGATGCAGGCTGCAAGCGCTGCAGCACCGCCTAGGGTCACCGCATTGGGAGACATCGATTTGGTGCCCATGTTGAATACAGAGGTGAGCCCTCTGTCTGGCCCTCTTGCCTTACTGTCTCCTTCAGCAGAACCAGACTGAGCAGCAGAGGCGCCTGGTCTGCAGGGTTTGATACAGCCAAAGTTGCCAGAAAGCACAGAGGCAGCAGTGTTTGCCATCTACAATGAGGCCAAGCAGCTGCAGTACGTTGGCTTCAGCCGCGATCTTTACAACTCTCTCCGCACAGTGTTCAGCAGGCGCCCAGACAAAGCATACTTTTACAAGTGAGAAGCCCACGGCAGCCCGCATGGCATCAGCAAGCTTGCCTTCCCCTGGACAGATCTTGACTTTGTGCTGGATCTGCCTGCTTGCACAGTTGTGGGCTGTGTCAGTCTGCTCAGCAGCTGCGGGGGAACACTGTCATGCATACATGGCAAGCAATGCTGATCTGCACCTCTCGGTGGGCGGGGTCAGCTGGTGTGGTGGGGCTGGACGCTGGCACTGAGCTGATTTACCCTGCAGGTTTGTAGCACTGGATCAGGTCGACCAGGATGCCATGCTGGCAATCAGAAATGCCTGGTTTGAGGAGTGTGGCGGGGCCCCAATTGGCAACAAGTGTGAGTCACCCTGCTTCGGCTGGTGACTGCAAAGACTGGCTTGCGCAATGGCCTGCTTGGCTGTTGTGTGCTGCACGCTGGGCTACAGACTCCCACCCCATTCGTGATCTCCCTCCTGGTCCATCAAGTCAGGCGTGCAGGTCTCAGACTGAGTGCTCGCACATTTTGCAGTGGCCTTGGAACGCACCGCGTGGCAGCAGCCGGTGTCAGCTGGCGCCATCAGTGACAGGGGGAAGCAGGCGGTAGGTGCTCCTGCACTGCACTTGGTCTGTTAGTGCGGAGGGCAGCTTGCGACGGCCCACTGCAGCATCGCGACAGCCTGCAGCTCTCTTGAGCGGCCTCTGTGACGGTGGGACGTCCCTGCTGCCACCAGTGATGCCGTCTGGAGGCTCCCTGCGCTCTGCAAGGGCATGATTGGTGATACTGGCAGCAGTGGCAGCACAGGCAGGAGGCCCTTGACTGTTGTGTGCCTCTGGAAATACGATTACTCCTGATTGGCAGCGTGACCACCCCAGCTGAGAGTATGCATCACTCCTGCAGGCAGCAGAGGAGACTGTGCGCAGCCTGATGACGAAGATCCAGGGGCGCGGCTGCAAGGAGGACTTCCAGCCCAACCCCTCGCTCCTGCAAAACGGCCAGGTCAGCTATGCCGCGCTCGCACTGCTAAGCAGCTCGCTGATGTCCTATTGGCCACTGGCTGAAGTGTGTGGTTGGGGCACCTGCCTTGAGCACCCTGCCCCAGCAGCTCCACGATTGCCTGCTGAGAAAACCTGCAACGGTTGGAGCCCACCACAAATCGGGTATGCCCCGCCGGCACGGGGTCGGCTAGATTGCGCTCGCGCTGCTGGGCAGCTCGCTGATGTCAGTCAGGGTGGCAGCTGGCTGACGTGTGCCCCTGGTGCTTTTTGTTTTAGACCCTGGCCCTTGCAAACACTGTCCTGTGGGAACTAACAGTGCCTGCTGAGAGGCCCTGCATCATGTTGACCCCATGGCAATTCCTGTAGGCTCCAGTTGCACATCCCTGAACAGCTGTGCAAACTGGCAGGCAGCACTCGATGCCCGTGTGACCTGCAGTTCCTGCCTCAGGCTGCACCGAATGCAGGCAGAATTCATGCCTGCCAGACCGAGTTATCTGCAGTTCGTTGATCACCAGCGCCTGCAGGAGACTGAGATTGCTGAGCATGAGCATAGCGTGGCGACCTGCTTGGGCGACTGCCCTCCTTAAGGTGGACCTGATGCCCGCAAGCAGCTGGACCAGCAGCGCTTGCAGAGGGCTGGTCGACTTTGTTGGCCTGCCTGCAGATGTGTCCCAAAGCCATACTGCTTGAGCAGCTGCAGTTCACACTGTTGAAAGAGCCATCTGTCCTGCTGACAGACATCAAGTTTGCAGATACCATGTCTGCAAAGGAGCTGGGATGACGGTGCCAGCTGCGTGCTGAAGTGCGTGCAGGTGGTCCTTGTGCCAGACCACTAAAGCTATGTTACTGGGCGTTGATACAGGGAGCAACAGCGCCTGCGTATCAGCTGAATCACTGGTGCCTGGACTGCGTCCAGGTGGACTTCATGCCCGCCAAAGCCATGTCAGCAGAGGAGCTGGAGGAGCAGCGCCTGCGCATGGCTGAGGTGGCCAAGCGCAAGCGCAGCGTGCTGTTCCAGATGGACGGGAAGACGGCGCAGTACGAGCTCTACTTCTCCCTCAGCTTCAAGACCAATGGGGGCATGATGTTTGACATTACTGTGACCTATGACTCCAAAGAGACAAAGCACAGGTGGGCCTTTGTCAGTCTGGCCTGGCAAGGCTGGTTTGTGTGTCCAGTGCTGCCTGAGCTCGGCTCTGTACATGCTTTCTGAATTGCAGTCTGTCCCCTGAATTTCCCCTGCCTGCCTGCCAGTGCTGTGTTGCAGAGCCTCGCAGCCAGCACTGTGGTGCAGCGGGTCATGCTGGTGTCAACTCAGCTAGTGTCTCGGCCACACTGCACAGCGGGCGCCAGTCCCGCCTGCCAGGAACAGTCGTGCTGACTGCTCACAACTGCAGGCGTTGCCAGAACCCGCACAGCGCATGTCTGGCCTGTCTGCATGGAGCTTCGGTGCATGGTGCCCCCTCTCATAGCTTCACCGGCTTTGTACTGCAGGATCATTGTGGGCAGGGAGTACTACGAGGGCAGCGGCTTTGAGCCAGAGACTGTGATCGAGATGCTCGTGACCTTCCTCCTGCAGAAGAAGGTGCCCCGCCAGACAGAGGGTGAGGCGCCTTGGCTGCTTGGTGGCAGAGCACTGCCTGCTGCAAGGGTCTGCAGGATTCTGGGCGGTCGACGCGTCCTGTACACGTGGCGTGGTGGCAACACCAGGCAGCTGACAAGCTCAGCGCCGCCTGCTGCGTTGCAGCAGTGCTGCACTGCAGACTGCTGAAGCATCACCCGCCTGCAGACTTGCAAGCCAGGAGCACCCCCTGGCACAGCAGCACCTGCTGCACCGTGGCAGCATGTTTCAGCACGTCGCGCGTACGTCATCTGCTGCAGTTTGACAGGTGCAGGAGAGGGACCGGGAGCAGAGCAAGTGATGGGTGGCCAGCTTGGATCCACCAGGCTTGAGTGGTGGCCGCTGACTGGAACTGCGCCGCATGCAGGGATGCTCCTGAGCAACCAATTCCCGATCAACTACTTCAGCGTGTCTGAGGTCGAGCAGTGGTACCCCGACCTTGCTGACCTGTGGAGTAAGACAGAGCATGGCCTGCCTGATGCCGGCAAGTTCTGGCGCTTCAACAAAATTCACGACTATGGTGGGTGTCCAAAGTTCTGCTCATGCTTCTGTCTGCTGTGCGTTGCTGACACCCATGGCGGTGTCTCATGCATGCAGGCTGGAAGGGAGAGGATCCCGATGCCCTGTCAGCCCAATTTCAGTTGATAGAGCCTGCTGCGACCTCCTGATGGCATCCAAAGACATGCTCAGTCACACTGCCCAGCATCTGATTTTCATGCTTGCACCAAGCTATGCTACATATAGTGACCAACAAAGTTGGAGACGGCTGGAAGACCAGCACCTGAAATGCTGCCTGTGATGCAGTCCTTTACAGAAGCGCTGCTCCTCATCAAGAGTCTTGCATTGTTAAGGATAACAGCAGACAGCCTGAGCATGCCTGGTCAAGGAGGAGCCCCAAAGTCTCACAAAGAGTGCTTCACAGAAATTAAGATTCAGTCAATGTGGTCTCAAAAGGCATGGGAGGAATGTGACAGCCTGCCTACAGGCCGCTACGGCCCCACACGACCAGGGACAGGGAAAATGTGAAGACTGCGCATGTCATGGCCCAGCCCAGCTGCACAATGAATGGCTCGCCCTGCAGATAGGAGACACAACGCTCAAGAGATGCGTGCAACAAGGCTGCATGTTCAGCGCAGCCAAAGCTCTGAGGGACTGCGCCAGAGCTGGCAGAGGGGGCCAGATACAGAGGAGCAACAGAAATACTACATTCTGCTTACCTGAGCTGTCACAAACACCTCGTTTGCAGCTTGCGCTGCTGGTGCAGCCGCCAGCATGAGTGCTGCCGCTGTGGCCCCCAGCACAACCTGCAGCACAGGGACGTTGTGAGCGGACCACCACTCAGCCGGACAGCGCACCTGCGCACTCTTGCAAACTCTCTTACTGCAGGATGCTGCTTGACTACTTCAGCACATGCATTCATGCAGCCCATTCTACCCTTCACATGTGCATACAGCCCCTCGGAGCCTGCTGTCTATGCCTTTTGCCAACAGAAATTGTGGCCACAGGCGCATGCAGCTGACCTTGGGCTGCTGCTGCTCCTTGTTGGCTGTGGCAGTGGTCTTCAGAGATCGTCTGCACACCACCGGCCGTGCTGCAGATCGGAGGGGCAGCCGCTGGGCAGCTGGACGCACGGAGCAGGACGAGGCGCAGGTCATGCTGGCCATTGTGAGGGCTGCAGACGAGCAGGCAAGCGGCAGGAGGGCGATATAGCTGGAAACCTACTGAAGCCTACTTGAGCCAGACTAAAGGCTCATGTATACGACAGCATGTTAGGCATCCCACTGGATCTCACAAAGCTGACTGACCACCAACTGCTGCATGAAGAAGTCTGCCAGCAAGAAGAGTGGGAGCACCTTCAAGCATCTAAGCAGACCTGGCAGAGCTGGGAGCTCTGAGAGACCTGCTGACGCACTCTGTGATCCTGAGTGCCTACTGCATTGCTGCTGCAAACAAGTCACGTACTGCTTTGTCACGAGGAACACAGACAGCCCCTGGGACTTGCCAGGACTGAGAGCCTTTCCCAGCTCAGGCCAACACTTGTGAACTGCATGCAGCCATTTCAGCAGCTTTGCACATGGCTATTCGTCGCCAAGGTCCCTACCCCATCTGCATGCCATCTCCACCGGCATGATTTTTTGGCTGCTGCCAGTGAGAGCTGTTTGGCCGTGTGCCAGGTGGTACAACAGTGCAGTCAACAGCGTGTGCTGTCCAGTGTGCAGCAGCACGATGCCTGCCATACATGGCCACATACCTGCTTTGCATGAGGACCTTCTCTTCGAGCTGTGTGCGCGACGATTTTAGAGACAAGAAGGGTTGATAGCCTCATGCTTACCTCAAAGCTTAACAGCAAGGCAGCAAGCGTGCTGCAGCGGTGAGTGTGTAGCTCAGTCCAAATCAGCTCAGTCGCAGCAGTTTCCCTGGGGCATGGATTCCTCTAGTGTGGCCCACAGAGGCATGGTTGAGCAACATGCAGCCAGTGCTCAGGGGCTTCTGCACAATTCTGTGGTTGTGATCTCACATGCATGCATAACCCTGAAGGAGCTACTTTTACTAGATGCAGCCTCAAGCCTGCCTCCTAGCTGTCGCAACTCTGGCTGCCTCCAGAGGCCAAGAGTCAGCAACAACACAGGGCTGAACAGGCAAACATGGTGAGGCTCTGGGCTGTTTTCCAGACAATGCTTCTCAAGGAGCCTCTGGCCCTTTTCAGCCCAGAACAGGTCTCAAGCAAGAATTCTGTGGGCGTGCTCCCGGATGACCCTCTGAGCACGGAGGCCCCCCTGACTGGGCTGCACTCTCAGGGTGAGATGGGATCAGCAATAGGTCTTGAATTGCAATGACGCATGCAAGTATGTCTGAGTCTTGAGAGCTTCCATGAGGCAGTTCTACGAGAACACAAAAAGGCAATGGCAGATGGCTGCGTGAAGGAATGAAAGAGAGAGGTCTGATGATCACTGCAGGGGGAGGCTAATCTAGCTGCCTGATGTACACAACATGAGGACATCCGGAGCAGCACCACGATCACAATTTCATGTGTACAGTCGTTCTGGAAGAAGATATGGGCTACAAAGGAAGAGGCAGCCTTGCAGGGCTGCCAGCAACATGTGTCGGCTGTGGGTGCTTAGCACAAAAGGGGCCACCACACGCAGCAATGCTTGCAACGTGTTTGAGGGTGGGTAAGGGGTAAGGCATTCGTGAAGTGGTGGCCTCCTGAGTGCCACAGGCTGCAAAGGCTTGGCAAAGTGTGAGAATGAAGCTGGGACATAAGCAGGCCTGCCCTGCATCAGGAAGAGTGCTCGGCACGGCCAGGAATTGGAGGTAGCAGCCCTGCCGCAGCTCTGCAGGCTTCCTTGTAGGCTGCTGCGCTTCAGCCTAACCTCAGGTCTGGCGCTGCGTGGCCCCTGAGATGGAGTCAATGATGAGTTCGCAGGCCTCTTGCAGCCCCGCCAGCATGACTGCCGGGTCGTCGTCCTCAGCAACCTCCACCTGCATCTCCTCAGTGCTGTCCAGTGTCTCGGCCAACACCTCGAAGTAGCTCTGCTGCACATCACACAGGCCGGCCAGCCGCGCCTGCAAGTGCAGAGAGGGACCATGAGGTGTAAGTGCAGAGGGAGTTCGCGCTACGATGGCTGCAGAGTGTGCAGAGTGTGAACTGCGGGCGCCCAGAGGGGAAAGACCGAAAGCTGCGGGTGCAGACAGGTGGTGTGAAGACAGCAGCAGCCAGAAGGGAGTGCGAGCACGCTGAACCCAGACATGTGGTCTGTGGGTGCAGAAGACATACAGGTGCAGAGGGGGGACGTTTCAGCTGGAGGGGGATGTAAGAACAGCAGCAGGGAGAGGGGTAAGAGCAAGATGGCACGACAGACAGGCGCTGTGAGGACAGCAGCAGGGCAGAGAGGGTGCGAGGGCACAGTGCCAGGGCAGAGAGGAATGATGACCTGCATGACTTTAGTGTCTGGTCAGCCACACGGCATGCCTGGACGGGCCTGTCAGGCAGACCACTTGCATCTCATGCCACGCAACGCAATGCTGCAGCCCAGCAGAAGGCAGGCACACAGACAGCAGACAAGAGGTCATCGGGGTCAAGACCGGCCTGCCAGCAAAATGCAGGAGACATGATGGGCGGTTGGGCCCGGCTCACGTTGACGGGGCTGGAGGGCATGGGGCCACAGCGCTTGGCCGTCCCGTCAGGCTGGAGCTCCCAGTACACCATCGACGCGCCGGGCAGGATCTGCAGCGCACGCAGCGGCACTCAGATGGTGCCACGTGCAGCCCTTTTCTTATGTTTGGACAGGGCTGTCTGAGCAGTGCAGCACCTTCTTGGTGTTTTTGGAGCGGGGCTGTCTGAGCAGTGCAGCCCTTTTTGGTGTTTCTGGAACAAAGCTGTCCTGGGCAGTGCAGAACTGAGGCAGAGCAAGCTTGCGTCAAATCGGCAAATGGTGGCTGAATGCCTGGACTGTGTGATCAGCGCAGTGCCCTGCACGTGTGGCAGCGCCAGGCAGGCTGCAGCAGCCGGCCGGGGGCATAACCACGCCAAGACACCCCCAAGACAATGTTTGACTTCATTGCAGCACCCTGGAAGACACCAGGGGCCCTGCCTGCCAGCTGCACAGCCCAAGCTTCAACACCAGGGTGCTGTGGAACGAACAACAGCTGTGTCAACAAGTGCTGACGTGGGGAGACAAATGGCTGCAAGTTCAGCAGGCCACATCTTGTGTGCAGTGGCTTCCACATGCTGATGACCAGGCGCCACATGTTGCCGGCCATGCACATGCCGCACGGGCAGCAATGTTTTAGAAAAGACGATGCCAAGAAAGCAGCTCGCACCTGGTACGCCAGCATGTGTGCTCACACACACAGCTGCATGGCATGCTTCAGGTTTTCCTTCACGACTCTAACAGTGCCAAGCAAGAGTGTCCTCACCTCATATGCCAGTATGCGCATCCGGAAGGGCCCAAACACAAAGCCGCAGGGCACATCCTCCTCCAGCAGGGGATCGTCCAGGCTGGGGTCCAAAACCAGCTCCCCCTCCTCATCTGCCGCAGCTGCGCCAGGTGTTGGGGCAGGGGCAAGCAGCAGCGGCACGCCGCTGCTCGCACTGCTGTCGCTGCCCGTGCGCAGGATGCGCGCCGTGGAGGAGGCTGTCTGCAGGCTGCCGGCCTCCGAGTCTGGGCGGGGGTCGGACTCCATAAGGGGCGGCACACCAGCTACTCCTGTGTTGCTGCTGGCACTGGTGCTGGTAGGCAGCCCTGCATCACAGGTTTGGGGTCTAGGGTTTGCCGCCTGATTCTCCATGGTGTTTGTAGGACCTGCTGTGGCACCTGTGCATGAACGCTCCCCTCCTGCAGGGTTGCTGGCACTCCATAGCTCTGCACTGCGTCCAGCTGGCATTCAGCCTCCTGAGCTCCCCCATAGGCTGCTCTGCCGAAGCAGCTTTTCAATTGTGTGGCACAGTGCATTATGGGTGCAGCGGGCCCTTTGCAGGTGCCAGTGCATCCAATGTGGCGTCCCTACAGGAGCCATTGACCCCTGAGCTGCTGCAGTGCTGCAAATGGACAGCAACAGGGCTTCAGTGCTGGTGTAGCCTGCCTCGGAGCGGTCAATAGTGCTGTGGCACCCTCCAACCCTTCCATCATTGTCAGCATCACTACCTCAAGGCAGCCTTGCTGCTGAAGCCTGAAACCCACTGCTGCCATGCAGCCTTGTTCTGTAGGGAGACACCTCCAAGTCAGTAGTCTTTCGCTTCTTTCTGGCCACAGCAGCCTCCAGACCTGCATGCTACCATGACCGACTGCACCACCCACTGTTGTCACTAGCATACCTGTGCGACCAGCACAGAGCGCCCCACACTTAAGGTATGGCCATGCTTTCTCACCACCAGATACCCTGCGCTGTGCTGCCCTCGCTGGCGTCTGGGGTGCTGGTGGGGGCAGCAGTGGCATGAAGGTTGGCGCCGCGCACAGGTGCCCGACATCAGTTGGCGCAGTTTCTTGCTTGGAGTCTGCGTCCCTCTCCTCCATGACCACCTCCAGGCCTATGATGTGCCCTGAGCTGGCGTGGAAGCATCCTGCAGTCAGCACAGGGGTCTCCAGCGCCTCGCAGCAACACATAGTTGGCTGGACTGCGGATGGCGATCCCTGTGAGCGTCCCACATAATTTGATTGAGGCTGTTCAGCACCAGAAAAGTAGCGTCTCAGCGAAACAGTGCCTTGATTGTGACTGTCCTGTCTTGTGTAGGAGTGTGCTGAAGCGTGAGGCTTCAAATGCCCTTGACAGCACCCCATTGCCCTGTGGGCCACCTCTGCCTCACTGACTCACCTGTGCAGACCTTGTTCAGGGCGTCACAGGCCTCAACAGTCTGAACCCCCTGAGAACCTGGAGACTCCATTCACCCATGCAGGCTGCTCTGCTACACTGTCTGTTTGCATCTGTTCATCTGCAAGGACCCTGTGCAGATCAATCACCTATGAAGACTTGTGCAGAGTACTGACCGCCACAGTGATCTGGAACTCAATGGAGGACCATGGAGGCACTGCATGCAGACCAAGTTGCTGCCCCACACAACCCAGCTGCTGCCTTGCTTGTGCCCACAGAAGGTTGCGTTGTTCAGGGACAGTGAGCCATGTGGCCCCATAACAGGCCATCCAGCAAGCACCAGCCCCAGTGTCACACAGCTTGTGCAGAACTTCACCTGTGGAGACTCTGTTTAGCATGTCGATGGCCTCATCTCCCACATACACGATGGAGTCGTCTGCCTTCTTGGCCTTGTCCGCTCGCGCTGCAGGGTCTGCTGTCACCACGATGCCTGACAGCTGAGTGCCGTCCTTGCGCTTGCACCACACCCTACAGGCCAGTACAGCAGGTCTGCGTGTCAGCAGGTCTGCATGTCGACTCGGCATTGACACCTGCTGACAGGCACACGCC
The DNA here is from genome assembly GCA_019693375.1 of Asterochloris erici. Classification (NCBI taxonomy): domain Eukaryota; kingdom Viridiplantae; phylum Chlorophyta; class Trebouxiophyceae; order Trebouxiales; family Trebouxiaceae; genus Asterochloris; species Asterochloris erici. The sequence goes on along the minus strand of JAAMXJ010000676.1, from coordinate 75,978 downwards.
CAGCCGTGCAGCGTCTGCAGTGCTGGGGATTTGAACAATCGCAAGCCAGAAGAGGTCGCATGCCAGGCTGCAGACCAGGTCACATACCTGGAGCCTGCAGGGGCATCTTCTCCAGTCTCCATGCTCTCCAGCTGCCCCATGGCTGCCGCGAAGACCTTCTTGTTAGAGTCCAGGTGAATCAATGTCAGTCCTGCAGGCGGGCAGCTGCAACTTTCAGAAATCCTACATCTGTTTGCTGTGATTGCTAATTGTCCTCTGCGCCAGCTGGCTGCTGCATGCAGTCCTTTGCGCGCTGCCAGGCAGTTCAGAATTGCCCACTGGCTCGGCCTGGTGGCTTGGCAGATAGCTTGCGCTAGTTGGACTCATTCCAGAACTTTGTCTTGCCCTTGCCAGTGCTCAGCAGTTTGCATGTGCCCGTCTTGCGATGCCTTTTGCACAGTGCCCCCCCTGCAGATGCACAGGCCTGACCCCTGGTCCCCAAACCATTCTTGGAAAGTGCAACTGCAGCTGCTGTGTGCTGTGTGACGAGGACTGCCTGCCCACCTTTGCCAGAGCCAGGGCTTGGCGCCAACACCACGGCAGCCTCGCGGGGGGCCTCAGGGGAGGACCTGAACCAGACCCTGCAGGGCCATGGACAGCCAGTCAGGCACTCTGGACCGGCCATTGATTTCTTTGTGAGCGCCTCACCGGCAGCACCAGGCAGACACATGCCTGCTGAGAAGGGAGTGGCTGGACTTGACAGGGGTTTGATTGTGACACCAGCTACTGGGGAGGAAGTGGCTGAACACCCGGGGCGGAGCCTGATGCTGGGAGTGCCTCAGCAGCAGCAGCATCTAGCAGACATGTCTGGTGGGCAGGAAATTTCTGGACGCGACTAGGGGTCTGGTGGTGAAGCCTGGTGGCGAAGCCTGGTGGCTGGGAGTGCCTCAGCAGTAGCATCAGGCAGACACAAGCCTCCTCTTTGAGGGCAGACATTGACTTGGGGTGGAGTCTGGTGGCATGCCGGCAGGAGCCCCACCTCTGCCCTGCCTGGAAGCGGCGCCCTGCAGCAGCCTGGGTGGTAACCTCCCCTGGGCCTGCCTCCTGAACCTCCCCCTTGGCTGCAGCCTGTGCTGCGCTTGCAGCTCGGTAGGCATCTGCCGGCGCGGCAGAGGCGGGCGCTGGCCCCCTCCCACCCATGTCGCAGGCCCTCTTGCTGGCCTCAGCAGCGTCCTGCAGGACCCGAGGGAACTGGGGTCAACATGCTGGCTTGTCATGCACCAGGGTGCAGGGGCAGGCCCCTCTGGCTGGATGCACACACTCCATGTACCACATCTAAACAAGGCTGCAGAGTGCTGACTCTGGCAGCATGCTCCTGAATTTGTCACCATCCAAGCTGTTACCTCTCAGAAGGCAGACAGACCAGGCAAAACAGAGCATGGCTGGCACCCTCTCAGTACAAGTTCCCACAGCGCTGGAGGCGTCCAGTCTGGAGACCATCTGGTGCCCCCTGACACCGCTTCCATGCACCTGCCAGGAGGTGAATGTCTGCATCATCATGCAACCTGCCTGCCCAGGGCCTGCGCATGGCACAGCAGTTGGAGGCCATCGAGCCAGAGGCGGCACCTGTGCAGCCGCATGCAAGCTGACTGCTGCACCACAGGAACAGCCCAGGCAGCCATGCACGGGCTGATCTGGGCAATGTGGGCTGTTGGGGGGTGGGCCGCACAGCCCCACCTCCGTCCATGTTGCAGGGGAGGAGGTGGTAGGTTCTGCATGACTCATGGTACTCGTGGCATCTGCAGCGTCCCCTCGCGGCACCATCATCCGGCTGGCACCAGCGGCTGCGCTGCGCGACCTGCCCAGTGCCCTGGCTGGAGCCTGGTGTGATCCCTGTATCATCCCATCCGCAGAGCTGGCCCTCGCTGGGGCGCTGTGGGCTGGGCTGAGCTCTCTGGCTGCAGAAGGGGTACACCCCTCAGCAGGTGCCTCCGACGGCAGGCTCCCCTCTCCCCGGGCTATAAGCACCAGCTGGTGCAGCTTGGCGGCGGCACGGCTGGACGAGGAGCGCCCGAGCGCCCTTGCGGGGGGTTTCCCTGCTGCGCTGGCGTTCCCAGCCTCTGTGGGGCCCACAGCAGCCTGCCCGCCCGGCTGCCACGGCTTGGACAGCGCAGGCTGGTCCTGCTGGGCAATGACGCTGCCTGGGGGCGTGGCTGGCGGGTCGGGCGTGGGGCTCGCGTGGCCGCCCTCAAGGCTGACAGGAGGAGGCAGCTTGGGTGCCACCAGCGCTCTGCTGCCAGGCTGCTCCGCTGCCGCTGCCGCCACCTGCTTGGCAGCGGCGGCGGCCCTCCAGGCACCCGCCGGGTGCTGCTGCTGCTGCTCCGCTGCAGCCTGCTCGGGCATGTGCGTCGGCCGCGCTGCCTCCCTGTCCGGCGCAGGCACCTCCTGGCGGCGCGGCGTGGGCGCTGCAGGCCGCCCTGCGGCGTCTTCCTGCTGCTGCTTCTCTGCCAGAAACTTTGCCAGCTTGGGGGACAGGCCCCGCATCACTGGCGCTGGCAGGAGCGCCTCGGAGTGTGGCAGGGGGGGCTTCTCCGCTGGCGTCACCAACAGGCTGCTGGCATGCGCCTGCAACAAGTTGAGGGGGGTTCCTGAGAGGCAACTGGAATCTGGAGAAGCCAAGAAGGCATGGCCATGCCTGTCACCTGGAGGGCAATGACTGGTCCTCAGTGGAGCTTGGCCACCTGCAGTCCTCTATCACAAATGCACTGACACCTCTCCTCCTGACCTGAGACGCCAACTCGCCAGCAGGGATCCCGATGCAGCCATGTGGGCAGCTGCCCTGCTGCTAGTCTGTCAGACAGGCAACGCCCCAAATGTGATCATGATGCCTCCACTTGTCAGCGGCCTCCAGCTGCACTGTGCAGCCGCCCTGCAGGCTCTCCTCAGGGCTAGAATACTTATCTCGTCCCAGGCACCAGTCTCTCTTTTCCCCCTGCTTTCCGTTATTCAGGAGAGGACACCTCATGTCACCTGCCGCCAGCTGCATGCAGCTGCCGCTGTGCTGCTGAGCTCGTCTTGGGGAGGCAGAGAGTCTGCCTGACCGCTGGAAGCCGCTTGCTAGCTGGCACACCAGTCCCGTGCGGCTGCCACTGCTTCCCCTGCTGCCAGAGACATGCAGCTGCTGTGCAGGCTCACCTTGGGAGCCAAAGAGACCGGGTCCTCGTAGCCAGGCGCGAGAGACTGCGGGCCAGAGGGGCTGCCACAGTCTGAGGTGGTGCTGCTGGTGCTGCTGGCTGACTGCAACAGCGCTGGGGTGGGCTCGGCTGGGATTCTGGGTGAGACGGGCGCACAGTGGTGCCAGCCTTGCAGCTTGGTGGCCTGGCCCGTCCTGGGGGGGTCGAAGCTGATGCTGTGCCCAAATGCTTCAGCGAAGGCCATCTGCAGGGTCACCAGGGAAGGCTGACAAGTTGTCTGTGAACGATTTGGCGCATTCCTGCACAGGAATGGCCAGGGGGATCAAGGCAGTGGGCAACACCATGCTTACTGTCTCATGTTGCTGGCCACCTGAGTGGAGCCTGCATGTCAGTGTACTTGCACTACGACGTGTGTGTGATTGCCACTGGGCCTGTGGTCAGCTCCTACCTGGTTCCCCTTTAGATCAAATGCATGCTGCCTCCAGCCTCAGTTCTAGCGCTATGGAGCTTCTGCGGGGTTATCTGGGCCTGCGGCCTGGCCTTGCGTGACTGATTGTTGGTAACGTGTGCCTGCATGGAGGCACAGCTGCCAGTCCAGCTTGGTGCTGTATCAGCTGCAGCTGCCTGCACTGCAGGCAGCTGACTGACTGACTGCAGGCACGCAGGCCGAGCCTGACCATATAGGGGCCGGCCAGGCCTTCAGAGGGGCATGACACGGTCCTCCAACTCCCTGCCAGGGCAATCTGCACCCTGCCACAGGGCTTGATCTGCCTGCTGGAGGCTTATAACACAGCCTGAGCTGCATGCAAGGCTCCATTGCAGAGGACCACAGAGGGGAATGAATGTCCAAGCAGCCTCTCATGCAGCACTTAGCCATGCGATAGAGCTGAATTCACCTGGATGAGCTCGCTCCCTTGCGCCACTGCGTTCGAATGCAAGATCAGCCTTGGCAGAGGCTTTGCCGACAGTCGACACCAAAGGGAGCACAGGCAACAGGATGCAGCTGGACGCAAGCTTCAACGTTGCACAGGTGAAGCGGAAGTTTCAGTGCCTGATTTGCTCAGGCAAGGCTGGACCAGGCAATGCTGGTTGCACCAATCCAGCTGGTCAAGCAATGGTGGTTGCAGATGACCAGCGGTGCCACAAGCCAGATCCAGTGGGCCGCGGGCAGAGCATGGGCGAGAAGAAGGGAAAGGGCTGGATGGTTACGTCATGGAAACATTCCGTGTGCACACAGCATTACTATTGCTCGGCTTGCTTGGGGGCATGGATGTATATTTTATTTCACATGCGTAGGCGAGCAGAATACGCGAAAGACTTATGAAGAGATGTCTGAGGAAACATGTGCCATGCTTGCCACTGATTTGATTAACTGCATACGTTGCTTGCACAGGCCGAAGCCTCCCTTCAATAGGCAGTCCCCTCTGCTGGTTCTGCTGAGCTTCTGCGGGGCAACAGCGCAAGCGATCAGAAATGGCTCACAGCCGCACCCATTTCTGCTTTGCGGGCACACGGCTGGATTGCTGTTTGAGTGTGATGGTGGTCACAGCACCCGCAGCAGTGCCATGTTGATGTGCCCTGCTAGGCTGCCGGTGCCAAAGGTGTTCTGTTGCTACTGATGAGCATCCTGCTGAGCAAGGATCCACCTGACTGCTGACATGCCATGGGCAGGCAAGACCAGGTGGATTGACACAGCAGGTCAGGGCCCGCTGCCATGTCACATGTCTTCCCTGAAGTGGTCAATCTGTCCAGTTTTACTTTACTTTCACGCTTGTGATCTGGTTGCTCATCGACTGGCTCAACACACTCGTGGCAATTTAGCCCTGTAGTCCCAGCTTGAGAAGCACACCAAATTGAAGAATAATGTCAACTTCTTAGTCGGCTGCACCATCGCTTCGGCTGTCTCATAGGTAGCCTGAGATTGTGTCAGCAGCTGAGCGAGCTGTGATTTGGATGTAATGGGCGTGCACAAGCTGCAATAATGTTTAGCAAAACCGGCATTGAACATGTTGTTGACATGGCCATGGCAAGGTTGGTTAGCTTGGAGGGTAGACGGCAGGTGGACAGACGCTCCTCACAGCAGGCCTCCCCACCAAGCATCAAGACTCAGGCTGGGGATGGCTTGGAAGGCTACTCTGCAGGAAACAGCGCCAGCCCTGGCTGTGCACATGCGCAGCCCCACTCCCCTGGCAAGCAGCGGCGGGGTTCCACTGATGAACAGGTTGAGCTCTCCCAGGTCTCAGGCACCTCCTCTGCTGCCAGTGGCTCAGGCTTCTCCAGGAGCCAGCACTTCAACCCGGACCAGGACGCCATTCTGCGGTTGGAGTGCCTTTCAGGGCGGAGGCTCAAGGTGGGGTAGCCCTCTGGAGAGCGGGCCAGCTGCAGCCTCTGACCCGGAGGAACCCCGCAGGCTTCGCGCTGCATTTGGCCAGACAGCACAGCCCCGGCACGTCAAGCGTGACTGACAGCAGACTGAAGCTCAGGCAGCTCCCAGGAGCTCTACATGCCCTGCATCAGCTTGTTGCCTGTCGCGACGGTGGGCACTCCTATGCCCGAAGCGAGGGCTCAGCTGGGTGGGATGCAGCAGCATGGCTCTGGCATCTACCTGAAGCAGCATGGAGACAGGATGGCCCTGAAGCCAGGCCGGCTCTGAAGCTCTGCATGGACCCTGCAGGCCATGATCTGGTTCAAGAACCTGATGAAGCTGGCGTCCACCATCTTCATAGCAGTCATATCAGCATTGGAGGGCACGGTGAGCTTGCGCATGGCTGCTGCCTGAGAGTGCAGCCAGTGTCAGGACCTTGTGCTCCAGCTCCAATGGTGTGGCAGCAGGGTTCATTGCCATGCTGCAAGACACAGGCGGCCAAGGCATGGGCCTGGGGCTGTGAGCAGGTGCACCATGCGCACATTCTGCGTGCTTCTCATCAGCGCTGACGCCACCACGCTGTCATGCCAGCACGGGCCCTCCCCTTTTAATGATCAGTGTCGGAATGTTGATTGTGCAGAGAACACTCCAGTTGCACCCCGAGCGTGTGCTGGGGGCCTCCATTGGTATCGTGGCAGGCTGCATGGCGATGCTGATGGTGGGGCTGGTGCGCCTCGCCCTCAGCTGCCAGAGGGTCAATCGCGAGCAGAAGTACTGGTCCAAGCGTCGCAGGAGATGCACGGCCCTGGTCGGTGTGTTCACGGTCCTTGAGGTGAGCTTCAGCCCATGTCCCAATCCATGTCACGCGGGTTGCCTGGTCCTGCTTTCCGGCAGCCTGTTACTGGGGTTGTTGCACTGCAGGGTGGTGAACTGCATGGCGCTGCTCCAGGGCACTTTGCCCACCCCTCATGGAGGGTCATTTTCTGTTGATGTGATGCTGGTCCAAGGACTCCCTCAGGTGCATGACCAATAGCGGTGTATCAAATGCTCTTGAGATGAGCTTGGGGACCCACCTTTTCATGTTGGGACTCCTCAGGGTGCCACTTTGATTGAACCCTCTTCTGGGCCAGTACCCTACAATTGGACAGCGTCTGTGGTGTATGTGCCAGTGGGCACTGATTGACTGGGTGGGCAGCTGGAGACACATGAAGAGAGGCCGATGCTGCTCAAGTCACGTGCTGCAGCGCCGCTGCTGGCCTCCAGGCGTGTCCATGCCACCAGGGCCAGACATCGTCAGACAGCCAGGCCCTTCCACTCTGCAAGGCTCCAGCTTGTCTGGCGATGCGCCGGCTAATCCCCACAGCAGCCAGCCAGCTGGCCACGTCCAGCCTTCAGATTGCTGCATCTGCGCCACCTCCATCTCGGTGGTGGGCTGCAGGCCAAGCTTGCTTGCTCAGCACTGTACTCAGGTATCCACTCTGCCCTGCAGTTCCTGACTCTCTCGTTCTGGCTGGTCTCAGCCAGCCTCGGCCTGCACCACTGCAACCTGAGCAACTCCTTCTGCCCATGGTGAGATGCTTGTGCCATACCTGGACTATTTTGGCTAATCACGCTGCTGCTCAGCCACTCTGCTATCTCAGGCTTCAGCTTGGTTGCTCAATTTCATTGCTGCAATCTGGCCTCTGGGTATCTGTTTGAGCTCTACATGAGCATATACACAATCGGCCAGGTGATGCCACCAATGCCAATCAGCTGCAGCCATTCAGCTGCACTCGCCTGCAGGAGCTACTTCATTCAGTGGACCCTGTTCAACTGCTTGCTGGTCATGAATCTCATGATGACCCACAACGGCTGTGCCTGGACCGACAAGACAGGCACTCCTAGGCAACACCTCTGGTTCTGCGGTGAGCGCCTTGAGCTGACACTTGGTTGGTCAGCCGCAAGCACCCACCTCCAGACGCTTCAGCAGTGCGGCCTGCTGTGGTGGCATCTGCCCACGGCTGGCAGGGCTCTCATGCACCCTGCCTGGCACCAGCCTGGCTGCATGACTGCTGCAGCATGAGTTCCAAAGGCAGGGTTTTGCGAGCAACCATGGTAGCCCAGGAGATGGGGCCAGCGGCTGTCTGCACAACCAAGGCTGAAGCCTGGCAAGCTGTGTGTGCAGACAATGAACTGTCAAAGATGGAGAGGCGCTGTGCTCTCGTGCTTGATGCCCCCTGGAGGGCGCACCTGCCAAAACTCTTCTGGTGGTGAGCTGCATGCTGCAGTGCTGTCGTGGCACTGTCTGTTTGTCACCTGCAGCCCGAGCCGGTCTGCACTGAATCGTGAGCTGACAACTCTTGTGTCCTGATGCAGGTGTCTCTTGCAGGTGTCCATCTGCCTGCGCCTGGCTGTCAGCCTGACAGGATCCATCATAGAGTTCCCAGGTGACCGCCCTAAGCGCTGCCCTACTCTGTGACCAGCCCTTTCAGTAGCAGAAGCTTCACTGGCCTGTCCTGCCATGTCTCGCCCTGCCATTCGCGGGCGCATGGGCTTGTTGCAGCTGCCTCTAAGGCCTGTCACAACAGGCGTCAAGATGTGACAGTGTCGTGGAGCCAACTCCTGTGTGTGTGCCCCTGCAGCACAGTCACAGGCCCTCCTCAGTCACTGCGTGGCCCTGGAACGGGAATGCAACAAGGGCCCCTCGGGTCTAGGGTTGGCCCATCGTGTTGTGGGCATCGTTGCGCTTTCTCTGTACCTGGCCCCTCACATGAACTATGTCAGGCATGGGCAGCGTGACCTAAGGCACATGCCCTACAACGCCTACAGGTGGGTGGGCTGGGGAAGGTGCTTCATGTCTGCTGCACATGTGTGACGCTGTGTCCTGGGGCGGTGTGGGGTGATCTGGGGGTCAGCTGGTGCGTTGTCCTGGGGCAGTGTGGGGTGATCTGGTGAGCGGCCAGACTAGCATGTGCTGTTCTAGGGAAGTGTGCTGCTGCCGACGCTGCAAGCACAGCTGCCCAGGACCCACCAGAACAGCACATCCAGTGCGTTGATGGCCTCAAGTCAGTTCTAGCACACAAGCCACACACGCACGCAAGCCTCCAGATGCTGCCCGTGAACCCATGTGCTGCATGGTGACTGATCATGGGACGCACTCAAGACGACAGCATGTCCCTCTGCTGGAGGCTCGGGCGCACGCTGATGAGGATTCATGTCTCCAACGACATGGGCACTGGAGGGTTCGGATTCCTCTGCGTGGGTCTCATGCTCAGCATCATATTTGAGGATGAGCCCTGCGTCAGCTGCTTCCAGGTGAGGGGTGTACCCTCCAGTTTAAATGTTGGCAATGTACAGGGATCCTGCTCTCCAGCTGGTGAGTGCCAGAACTGGAGGACAAGCACTGCGTCGGCTGCTTGCTGGTGGCCGTTGAATCCCAATTGCTGGGCATAGTGCGTTTGCCAGCTGAGATCGGGGGGTCGGAGGGTTTGGGACCGTACTCGTCAAGGACAGCTGGTCAGTACTGGGCCTGAGGATGGGCACTGCGCCACCGGCTTCAGCCTCTGGTTCTGTGTGTCCCTCAAGGTCAGCTGGCGCATGAGGGGGCTGCCAGGCTAGCACTGGGTTTTCCAATCCCTGCTGGTCAGTTGGCAGATGAGAGGGAGTGCGACGCCAAACAGCAGTGTTGTTATCAGCAGGGAAATTTCAGAGATTACATATCTATCTCGTCTTTAGAGGTCCAGCTGATCTGCAGTGCAAAAGTTGACATGACAATATCAGTATAGTGATGACTGTAGGCAGCTGCTGGGCCGGCCCCTGATGTGCACACCCCTGCTGCTCGTGCAGGCTTCTCAGAAGGGCTACAGCTTCCTGTGCTGCCTGTCACACATCTCTGTGCTTCCTGACACAACCTCCTGGACTGTGCAGACATTCATCTTGGCTGCGGTGCACATCAAGCTGGTGACGCTCGGAATTGTAGGGATCTACCTCTATGATCCCATCTCTGCCAGCCCAGAAGATCCCCAGATACTGCAGGTGAGGCTTCTGCATCAGCACTGCAACCAGCAGGCCACCTGCATCAGCAGCTAGCTGCAGCCGTGTGTGGTGGTCACCTGCATGTCTTCATACTGATACACAGTAATACCCATGAGCAGCGCTGCGCTTGCTGTGACCGGGTGAGGCCCTGCTTGGGGCCAGTAAGAAGGCAGTGAGGAGCGGTGCAGGAACATCTGGGCTGATCATGAACATGGCCCCTCATGACCTCCCTGCTGACTCTTGGCAAACGACTCGTGGGATGACTTGTTCTACCAACAGGAATGCAAAATTTGCACGTTGCCATATGGAATTCCATACGCGGCAACACTGCGCATCTGTGGGGTGTGGGCAAGTCTGGAAGCAATGCTGGCCCTCTGTGCCTGCCTGTGTCATACGGCGGCTGGCGCCTGTGGTGCCTTTGTGCCTTGCGACCCTGCCTGGAGCATGCACACCCTAAAACCTTAACCTGATCCTGCTGTGGGTCACGCTCTGCTTGAGCCCTGTGCTCAGCTGCAGGAGAAGCCTGCATCCATGTGCCCTGCAGGATGTGGCTGCAGGTATCTGCCCAGTCAGAATCGCCCTGGAGTAGTGCTGAGGCAGCCCTGTGTGCCTGCCCGTACAGATTGTGTTGCAGAGTCTTGCCTGCATTGAAGGTTCCTGAAGCAGTGCTGAGGCAGCCTTCTGTGCCTGCCTGTGCAGATCTCTGGCTGCAAATCATGTGTTGACTTCTTCTTGAAGCAGTGCTGAGGCAGCCTTCTGTGCCTGCCCGTACAGATCTGGCTGCAGATGTTCGCCTGGTCAGAGGCCACCAAGCCGCGGGTGCTGTGGCAGCGTGCCACTGGGGGCTCCCACCAGCGCAACCTAATGGAGCGGGAGCCCTTGTTCTGCATGGAGACAGCAATTAAAATGCTGTACTTCTCAGGCATGGCATATGAGCACGACGAGGTGGGTGGTGCAGCAAAGCTGTTGGCAACCTGCCAGCATGGCTGTGAGATAGTGTGGGCTGTGACACACTGGTGGAGCGTCTGCATGGAGGCAGACTTGATCAGGAGGCCTGTTGTGCAGGTAAGATTTCCTGCTGTAGGCAGCCAAGAAGCTGCCGCTTGTGCCGAGGCTTTGTCTACAATATCAGCACAGGTGAGGCTCACTCTGCTGCTGGTCTGGCACAGCACCCGCTTGCAAACAATCAGCCGTTTGCAGGTCTTATTTGCAGACACTGTCTTGTCACAGGTCGGGCGCAGCTGCGCTGCATTTCCTGGGGGATCATGCACTTGCTGGACGCCTGCGCAGGGCCATACTACACTGCGTAGTCATTGCGGCGAGGCAAGGAGGGCATCCTTGCCGTCAGGACCAGCTGAAATGCATCTTTCTTGCTGCTTTGCTCACTGCTGTGCTTTGGCATGCTGCAACAGGTATGCCTGCTGCTGTTTGCAGGGCAAGAGGGAGCCTAATCTGTCAGGGGCACCGCCATTCAGCCTGAGCCCTGATGCTGCCATTGAAGGTTGAGCTCGGGCTGCCTTCAGGAACTGCAGCGCAGCTTTGATAGCCAGAGTAGTCCACCCCATGCTGCCTACAGTGCAGGATGGTTGAGGCAACACTGGTCAGCAGCTCCCACAAGGATCTTCTTTGACCTTTGTCGTCTGCAGTGCAGGATCGGTGTCATCTATGTTGAGACACTGTGACGCAGCTTTGAAGCCCACAGCAGATCGGTCCACTCCACGCCCAATGTTGCCTGCAGGGAAGAGAAGACTTGAAGCTGTCAGAGGACACCGCCATGCAGCTCTATGGGCTGAAGCAGCTGCGCGTCGTGAGGGAAGAGAAGCTCGACACAAAGTGCTTCTTGGCCTGGAACGAGGACATTCTTGTGCTCGCCTTTCGTGGGACAGCCTCCACCAGGAACGCCATCAGCGATCTGCAGGTACAACACTGCTCATGTACAACACTGCAAGTTGCCAAGCTCCTACAATGATCACCTGTGTGTCAGACTGTCTCAGGTGCACGCCAAAAGCACAGGCATTCTGCCAGGCACAGTTGCTGTGCTTCTGTGGGGGCTCCATCAGGTATGCAGTCAGCGAGCTGCCAGATTTTGCTGTAGAAGTGTGCCTCATGGGGCCAAGAACCTGCACGGCTCAGCAACATGCAGCCACATTTGTCGTGCATGCCAGTAGCAGCAAAGCTTTTGGGCATGGGGCAGGCGCTGACGTTTGGGGGCCAGCCCTTGCCAGCAAGACAGTCAGCGATCTGCAGGCGAGCCTCAGGGGCATTAGCCGCGTCCAAAGCTGACCTGCTGTTTGGCACCCAATGACCCGCCACCTGTGCTGCTGCAGAGACGCTCCAAGACCAATGTATCCTGCACAATGCATCCCTGTGAACAGACAAGGACTTGCATCCTGCGTCAGAACAACATTGCGCGCTCTGATCTGCTGCAGAGTTGCTGGAGGGATGTGACTCTCATTGGCACTGCAACTGCAACTGCAGGCCTGGCTCATACACCTGGATGATGCCACCCTGGACGTGGACACCGGCTCAAGAAAGAAGCGGCGCCATCCCCGTGTCAAGGTGCACCGGGGCTTCCACACCAGCTGGCGCCTGAACGGGATGAGGGAGAAGGTGGCTGACCTGATCAGGAGCGAGATCTGCCCTGACGAGGCCTCCGCGCGGCGCATGAAGGTGTTTTTCACAGGTGAGGGCTGTCCAGGGCTGCGCTGCAGGACTGTCATTGCGAGCACAGCTCTGTCCATGCGGGGGTGTTCCTTTCCCTGCCTCGCCCAGAGCATATGTGGTGCTGCACCTCAGCACAAACCAACGCATGCCCGTTGTTTTGTAAACCGCTCAGCATCTGCAATTGCAGCCTTTGAGTCAGAAGGCCAAGCTGGGCCTGGGCGTCTGCGGGGCGCCGGAAAGTGTCTGCCTGCTGCAAGCCGCTCAGCATCTACATTGACTGAACAACCCATTTTGCCTCTAATGGAATGCAAATGGCCCTGTCAGGGAGTTAAGGCGCACCACTGCTAAGTGTCCTGCCTCGCAGGTTGCGTCCAGCACTGCCCTGCTTGCTGCACGCTGCCTCTGCAGCTGCCGCATCTGCGCATCGGCCTCAGCGGATGGCAGAGTGCAGAATGCGTGCCTGCTTACCTGCAGGTCACTCCCTGGGCGGGGCCCTTGCAATGCTGGCAGCCTTTGACCTGGCTCCCCTCTTTCCCTGGGGCTCAGTGGAGGTGCACACCATTGGGGCGCCGCGGCCTGGCAATGCTGCCTTTGCAAAGGTCCGTCTTTACGCCCAGGCCCAGGCAGCTGCATGCACTGCTCTTGCAGACATGTGCCCTAGGGTCTTGCCACGGGGTGGCAGCACTGCTTTGGCAGAGGTGAGCCACAGGCTCAGGCCACCAGGAAGGCGTGCGCATCACTCGTGCACAATCGCAACATAGGCTCAGGCCCCAGGCAGCTGCATGCACTGTTTTTGGAACCTACACCTCCCAGCACCTGGCTGACGGCAGGTGACTGGCTGTCTTACCCGTGATCAGACTGGGACACCTGCTGGCGTGGGATAGCGTAGCCAACTTTTTGGTTTTGGTGCAGCATGAGCCTGCCAAGGTGTGAGTGCTTTCATTTGCCGCTCGCTGCTGCCAGACCTCAGCCGGTCAACGAGCTGCAGAGGCTTTCAGGCGCCTGCCAGGCACGTTCATGCCTGCTGTTGTAGCAGACATTGCCAGGGTGTGAGTGTACGGGCCGTGACTGCTTGCCTGTGGGCGCCTGCTGGTGCAGCATGTACATGCCAGTGTTCAGTCAAAGATTGAGCGACAGACTGGCTGTTTGATGGCGCATCGTGGGTGCGGCGTTTGTCTGCCTGGCCTCCGCTGTAGGGAATGAAGCAGACCGGCTACCTGAGGGTGCCTTCTGGTGCAGCACGCGTCTGCCAGGGTTGACTCAAAGCAGACTGCCTGCTTTGGGACACAAGCTGCCAAGCGCTGCACCTGCCAGGGCATGACCTGAGGGCTCCACTGTGGAACAAGAACGAAGTTGTCACATCGGTGCAGTGGGCTGCAAATACCTGGTTGACATGCGCGGAGCCACAGGGGCTGAGGCTAGACTAGCTGTGTCTGTGCCTTGCGCATTCCCTGACAGCCAGCACTCACGCTTTCTACCACTGCCTCATGTAAGGCTGTAAGCTCAATCCACACTGCAGGCTTACAATGAGCGCCTTCCCAACACGTGGCACATCATCAACCATAAGGTGACACCTCATGTCTGCAGAGCCCACAGTCGCTCTCACCTCGGCAGCAAAGGCCTGGCAGCTGCCTGACAGCAACTTTAGCCTGCTGGTGACCCCGGCAACCTCACCTGACCGCTTCTGCCAAGCCAGCATTGCACCGCTGTCATCGCAGTACTTCTTCCTTCGAGCAACGTCTGGACATGACCAGTCTCTGGTTGCAACTCAGGGATGCATACGTTATGTTGTGACTGAAGGTGACCCGTCTCTGCCTGCAGGACCCTGTTCCACATATGGGCAAGTTTTGGAAGGCCTACAAGAGGTTGGCTGTCCCTTGTGGTGTTGAAGCCAGCATGGCAGGCACATGACGCTGGTTGTGCCTCCCAAGCTTGTCCTGTGCATGCTGCCCACACCCAGCAAGCACACCATAGCAAGAGCCACTCGCTGCGTCTGCCTCCAGCTTTGTGTTTCAGGGGCAGTTGGTCTGTTGCATGTAGATGATCTCTTGTCTGCAGGCCGGGCCAGCGGGTGCTCATAGATGCACAGGGCGACATGATTGTCAGGTGCAGCTCCCTTGTGCTGGACTGCTTTGATGAGGACGCACAGCGACTGCATCACCAAAGGCACCGCTGTCCCTTGGTATCATGTGAACTCGCGTCGAGTGTCTTACTCCAGGGTCAGCTGCATGGGCTGCCCTCAGACTGCAGGCTTTCTACCCAGTATTGCTGCGCACACTGTCTGTGGGAGCATCCACATGCCCCTCAGGAGCCAGCCCTCAGCTGTGTGACGACTCCGCCTCGATGGCCTGCACCCTGCCTGCAGGCCCTCTGCGCTGGACATGCGCCTGGGAGCTCTGAAAGGATGTGAGTGGCTGCACCTGCAGATTGGCTGACGTTGCACCAGCTTGTCCTAGCTGGGCCTTGCTGGCCATGCATCTGCAGTGCTGCCGAGCCTGCTACGCTGACATCAGAATGATCTCCATCACTGCAGGCGGGTCGGCCAAGCAGCACTACTTGGCAGCATATCGCAGCAGCATGGTGGTGGTCGTGAAGAGCCAGCTGATGCACTCAAAGTTTGATGATGGTGGGTATGCCGTGTACAATAGTAATGTGGCCAAACATCATGCTGGGCTGCCTGCTGGGCATCTTGTTTGGACTCCCTGCCCTGGCAGTGATTTACACGTTCGGCTCTCTGGAAGTTGCAGAGGCAGGTTGGCGCTGACGGCCTGCATGCCTGTACAGGTTTGGAGGGCGTCTTGCAGCTGGCAGAAAGCATCCCGTTGCAGGACACCCTTCTAGCTGCTGACCTGGATGTTTCAAGGGAAACCAATGAAATCCCAACTGCCATGCTGGCAACATCTGCGGCCATTGACGCTCTGCCTCTCTGAGGCTGCCTCTCAAGCTGAGCTTCTAGTGTAGGTTGTAGCATAGGTTCACATGGCCTCCCTTCCCTGCGTTTGCCCTGGTGTTCTTGCACACACAGAATGCATACCAAAGTTTCCATGCGGCGTTCCATATTTACTCGCTTTCAGTCAGCCTGAGGCAGACTGGTGCCACCATCTCCTACTGCAATGTTTGTACTGAGAATGCACTCGATGCTGAGACTGTTGCTCCAAACAGCTTGTTCCATCCTTTACACAGCTTGCTTATGCTGTGCAATTTTGTAGTCCTCCCAAAATTAATGCCTGAAAGGCTGCCAACTTAGTGACATTTACCTTTGAAACCTCAGTGCAGTGTCATGCTGTTGACCTCAGAGATGAACTTAAGCTTGGTGCAAGTGGTTGCAAATCATGCGCATTACTGCGCTGAGACCATGTGATCTGAAATAGGCGCTCTTCAGTAACTTCAGGTCAGCGGCAGCAAACAATTTTGTAACATATCACTAACAATGCAAAGACTGGGCGATGTTGCAGCCCAAAGCACGTGCTGCTCCGCGTGCAGAAGTCTGACGTACTCATGAAGACCAATTGTGTGAGGATCTGTCAGCAGCTGGGAGATCTGATGCCAGTGGGCATGCAGGAGCTTCAGTCATGTTGCTAGCATGAGCAGACCGGGCCTCCACCATGTCATTGATGTGGGCAGGGCAAAGTCTGTTGGTTCAGAGGTTACAAAGCAGGAGGAACACAGCTCCCCGCAGCAGGCCTCCCCACTGAGAATCAACACTCAGCCAGACGACTTAGAAGGCTCCTCTGCAGCAAGCAACGCCAGTCCTGGCTGTCAAGATGCGCAGCTCCACTCCCCTGGCAAGTGGCCGCGAGGCTCGACTGACGAGCAATTCGACCTCTCCAGGGCCTCAGGCACCTCCTCTGCTGCCAGTGGCTCAGGCTTCTCCAGAAGCCAGCACTTCAACCCGGACCAGGACGTCATTCTACGCTTGGAGTGCCTCTCCGGGCGCAGGCTCAAGGTGGGGCAGCCTCTGACAAGCTTCGCGTTTTCGTTTGGCCAAATACCACAGTGCACCCCACCCCAGCTAGTTAGGCGCAACTAACAGCAGACTGAGTCTCAGACAGCTCACAGGAGCTCTGCATGCACTGCAGTTTTGCAAGGCATCAGATGATTGCCTTGCACCTCTGGAAGACCCCTTGCTCAGTGTGAGGGCTTTGAGTTGAGCGGAGGGCAGCTGCACAGCTCTCACACCTGCCTGCAACAGCATGGAGACACGATGGCCCTTCAGTCAGGACATTCTCACATCTGCGTGGAAACTGCAGGTCGTGATCTGGTTTAAAAACCTGATGAGGCTTGGGTCGAGCACCTTCGTCGCAGTCATATCCGCCCTGGAGATTGCGGTGAGCCTGTGCATGCTGCTGCCTGAGCTCGGCGCCTACTGCCGATGCCTGGACCTAGTGCCTCAGCTACAAGCTTGTGACAGCACAACTTACCTGGCATGCCACAAGACACAACTGATCAAGCTAGGGAGTGTGTGCAGGTGCATACTGCGCATTCGTGCCTGCAAATGGCGCTGGGGCCACCACACTGGTCTGCCACCAGCGACAGCTCAGGCAGTGGCCTACCTTCCCTCCTGATCTGAGTCGGTTCTCTGATTGTGCAGAGCCAACTCTACCAGCGCGCCAGCCCCTTGCTGTGGTCTTCCTTTGGTGTGGGGGTTGGCTGCATGGCGCTGCTGGTGGCGGGGCTGGTGCGCCTCGCCCACAGCTGCGAGAGGGTCAACCGCGAGCAAAAGTACTGGTCCAAGCGTCGCTGGAGATGCACGGCCCTGGTCAGCGTTTTCACAGCGCTCGAGGTGGGCTGGAAACCATGCCACCATTCATTACGTGTTGGACACTGTGGGTTGCCTTGACCTGCTTCCTGGCCGTCCAGCACTGCAGCCCTTCTCCTGTGCCAAGCTGCATGGCGCTGCCCTGGCGTGCATTGCAGACAGCTGGCGGAGGGTTTGACTGTGATGTGGTGTTGGTCCAAACACACCATCAAGTGCATGACCCTGGTCGGCGTGTTTGACTTTTCAAGACAAGCTTTGAGCTCAGGTCGGACATTTCTAGTTGACCACTTGGCTGTCCCTTAATGAGTGGGACACTGCCAACAGATTGCGTGACTGTGGGTACTGGCAGATCAGATCAGCAGCTGGAGATGCGCAATAAGAGGCTCACACTGCTTGAGTCAGGACTGCAGTGCTGCTGATCGGCTTTGCGCATCCAGGCCACATGCCCACCTGCAGGCACAGAGTGTCAGCCAGGTGCAGGAGGCCCTCTTCACTCTGTAGGGCTTCAGCTTGCTTGGCAATGCCGCTGGGTGCCAGTCTGGCTGCCGGCACACTTACACAGGCGCCTCAGTTTCAGCAATGTGCTTGCAGGCAGAGCTTTCGTACACAGCAGTTTACTGATGCATTGTATTTTTCTGCAGCTTGTGAATCTCTTTTTCTGGCTGGCCTCGGCCGGCACCGGCCTGCACAAGTGCAACCTGAGCAACTCCTTTTGCCCCTGGTGAGACTCTAGTGCCAATACTGCTAACTGTAAGAGCCTAGGCTTCACCTTGCCGCTGAGCCACACTGCTCTACACCAGAGACAAGCTTGCTGCTTGGCCTCATTTCATCAGCAGGGCTTGCGGATCATCTGCCCATGCCATTCAGGACCCTCACAGTCTGACATGTTGAGCCACAGACGGCAACCGCCTTCAACCAGATTGCACTCGCCTGCAGGAGCTTCTTCCTTCAGTGGACTCTGTTCAATTGCTTGCTGGTCATGAACCTGATGATGACCCACATCGGCTGTGCCTGGACTGACAAGACAGGCACTCCTAGGCAACACCTCTGGTTCTGCAGTGAGTGCCTGTGCCAACACACCCAATGATCAGCAGCAAGCACTTGCCTCCAGCAGACTCGCCTGCAGCATCAATGCCTGCCAACTGTGGGCAGGGCTCTCACACACCCTCCTTTGCTCCAGCCTGGGGCCTTGTGACTGCTGCAGCATGAGATTTGAAGGCAGCACCATGGTGGTTGAGAAGATGACGCCAGCGGCTGTCTGCATGTTCAAGGCTGAAGCCCCGCAAGCTCTCTGTGCAGGCAGGGAGCTGGCAAAGACGGAGAGGCGATGTGCCCTTGTGCTTGATGCCCCCTGGAGGGCGCACCTGCCAAAACTCTTCTGGTGGTGAGCTGCACGTTGCGACCATCTGTTGGGGACACAATGTTGCTCACCTGCATCTGAGCCTACCTGCACTCATGGTGTGAACTGACAGGACGCGTGCCCTGGCACAGGAGCATCCTGCAGGTGGCCAACTGCCTGCGCCTGGCTGCGAGCTTGGATTGGCCCTACACTCATCGTGCAGGTGACGGCCCCCTCGCGCTGCCCTGCTTTATAACAGGGCCCCTCAGTGGCTGAACAACTGCCACCCTGGCATGGCATGTATGCTTGCGCATGTTCACTGCTGGCAAGTGTATGGACGTCTTTCTTGTTTTCCTTTGTGCTGCCCTGGAGGCCTGCTGGAGTGAGCATCAAGATCTGATAGCGCCGGTGAACTGACGTGAGTTTGTGTTGCTGCAGTACCAACACATCTGCTAAAAAATGATTGCCTGGCCCTGGCGTGGCAGTGCGTTGGCACCACGGGGCTGGGGTTGGCCCACCGAATCGTGGGCATCGTTGCGCTTTCTCTGTACTTCCTCCCCCATATGAACTATGTCAGGATAGGGCAGCGCGATCTAAGGCAGATGCCCTATAGCGCCTACAGGTGGGTGGCAATTGTGCCTCCCCCTTCAGGTCTTTTCTACGTGTGCAGTGCAGCGCCTTCAAGCGATGTGGGGTGGCCTGGCGGGCGGATGCAGTCAGCATCTTGCTGCTGCTCAGGGTGCCTTCGCTGCCGCTGCAGCTGCAAGCACAGCTGCCCACTGCCCACAGGACCAGCAGAGGCAGCATGTTGCACACTCTGCTCTGAGGGCAGCAGCACCGCCAGATCACTTTGGCTGTGAAGTGAATCCAACAGGGCTGGCACAAGCTTCACATGCACCTTTAGCTCCAGAATGCTTTGCTTCATGCAAGTTTGACAGTCTTGTGGGTGTCAGTTCATCAAACTGTGCGTTTGATTCCTGTAATGACAATTGGTCCCTTGGCTACAGACTTGGACGCACCCTGATGAGGATTCAGGTTTCCAATGACATGGGCTGTGGAGGGTACGGCCTCCTGTGCGCGGGCCTTCTGGTCAGCGTCATAATCGAGGACCGGCCCTGCATTGCCTGCTTACAGGTGCGCGCTGTAGCTGTCCTGTCAGCTATCTGGCATTGTACAGGGGTCTTGTCATCCAGCCGGTGCCAGAATTGGACGACCTTGGCCTCAGGTGCTCCCTAGTGACTGCCGCATCTTATATGCCAGCCGGTTGGCTTTGTACAACCAAAATACATGAAAGTGCCACAGCCAGAAGTGCAGGGTTGGGCTTGCATCAGCTGCTGCCAGATGAGCGCCGTGTACTACACTTCAGCTGGTTGACGTTGTACAAAGCCAGCTAGTTGGTTCCAGACTGGAGCTTGGCCCTGTGTCAGCTGCTACAGTCTCCAGTTTGTGACGTCTGTCAGGGACGGCAGGCGCCTGAGGGGGCTTCCAGGCTTGCACTGGGGCCTTCTCCTGCTGGCCAGCTGGCCCACGACGGGGATGGAGGCAGCAACCTTCCTGGTGGCTGTGAAAGATGGTTTGATTCCCCAGGCAGCAGCTGGTCTGCACAGCACTGCAGCGTGTGAAGAGCCCAAAGTTTGCTTGCTCCCCTTTACCCTTGTGCAGGCCCATCAGCAGGGCTGCAGTCTCTTGCGCTGCTCGTCACAGACCTGTGCGCTCCCCTGACACAGCTGTCTGTATTGTGCAGCCGTTTCTTCTGGCTGCAATGCACATCAAGGTGACGACGCTCGCAATTGCTGGGCTGTACCTCTTCGAGCCGATTTCAACCAGCCCAGAGGACCCCCAGATTCTGCAGGTGTGGCTTGTGCATCAGGCATACGAAGTCTCCATGTCAGCAGCTGGTTGCAGCTGTCATATGTGGTACATGTTTGTCGGACACCACGGTACCTGCAAACATCTCTACATTGCTGTGAGTGGTCAGAGGCTGCTGGGGGGCAGTGTAACACGCTTGTGCAGGCAGAGGCGAGCAGTCAAGGATGTGGCCCTTTGTGACACCCTGGCTGGTACTCGTCACACTTTATTTTCTGTCCAAGAGCACTTTGGCATTTGCCCTGAACTGGATGTTCACGGGGCACATTTAACAGCTTGTCATGCTGCGCTGGCAGCTTGCGCTGTTGTGTGCAGCAGGTCTTATGTAGCAGACCTGTGGCGGCCTTGTGTGCCTCTTATATACAAATTGGAGGGGCTCCCCTGCTGCAGCTTACGAGGTGATTCTGCCCTGCAACCCCGCTCGAAGCATGCAAACCTGAGCCTGCTGTTGGTTCAGCCTCTGCTTTGGGCCCTGTGCTCAGCAGCACTCAAGGCGTCCATCTGTGAGCCCCAGAGCTCCGGCCGCAGATGCTTACTTGAACCAAAGACTGAAGCAGGGCTAATGCAGCCTTCTGTACCCGCTCGTGCAGAACTGTGGCTGCAAAGCATGTGTTGACTTCTTCTTGAAGCAGTGCTGAGGCAGCCTTCTGTGCCTGCCCATGCAGAACTCTGGCTGCAGGTATTTGGTCGACTATTTTTGGGGGGCGCAGTGCTGAGGAAGCTGTCCGTGCCTGCTTGTGCAGATCTGGCTGCAAATGTTTGCCTGGTCAGAGGCCACCAAGCCGCAGGTGCTGTGGCAGCGTGCCACTGGGGGTTCCAATCAGCGTAGCCTGATGGAGCAAGAGCCGCTGTTTTGTATGGAGACAGCAATCAAAATGCTGTACTTCTCAGGCATGGCATATGAGCACGACGAGGTGGGTGCTGCAGCACAGCGCTGGTGCAACCTGCCAGCATGGCTGCAAGGTCGTGTGGGCTGTGACACACTGGTGGCGCCTCTGCATGGAGACTGATCTGATCAGATGGAGCATGATGCATTGTGCAAAGGGAACTTGCTGTGCCTTGTGCCCAGGCTCAGCCTGTCAGAGAGCACCGCCAAGCAGCTGTCTGAGCACTGATGCTGCCTCCAAAGCATGAGCTCAGGCTGCATTTGGACCTGCAGTGCAGCTGTGTGAGCAAGAGCAGTCCACCCTATGCCACATGCTGCCCGCAGGGCAAGACAGAGTTGAGGCAACACTGCTGTGCGACTCCCACAAGGTCCTTCTTGTACCCTCGTGAACATGTGTGCAGTGCAGGGCCTAATTCACCTACCTTGAGACACTGTGACGCAGCTTTGGAGCCAAAGCACACCGGTTCACTCCACGCCCGGTGTTGCCTGCAGGGAAGAGAAGACTTGCAGCTGTCAGAGGACACTGCCATGCAGCTGTATGAGCTGAAGCAGCTGCGCATCGTCAGGGAGGAGAAGCTGGACACCAAGTGCCTCCTGGCCTGGAGCGAGGACACCCTGGTGCTGTCTTTTCGTGGGACAGCCTCCACCAGGAACGCCATCAGCGACCTGCAGGTGATCTTTGTTGATAGAGTTGATCTTTTCATGTACAACACTGCAAGCCTTGGAGCTCCACGCTGATCAGCAGTGTTTGCGTCTGTCTCCAGTGCCCGCAAACAGTACAGGCCTTGTGCCAGGACATAGTCAGGTGCTTTCTTAGTTCCAGCACGGTCTCCGCCAAGAATGCCTTGAGCGACCTAACAGATGTTGCTCAAATTGGGTGCCTCAGGGCGCATGAAGAGCCTGACAGATCAACAACCTGCAAGCAGGCTTGTTGTGCATGCCTGCAGCAGCAAAGACGCTGAGCTGCTGCAGAGTTGCTGGGCGGTCATGACTCCCTGTGGCTTTGTTGTGTGCATCTGCAGGCCTGGCTTATACACCTGGAGGATGCCACATTAGACGTGGACACCGGCTCCAAACAGCAGCGGCGCCGCTCCCGTGTCAAGGTGCACCGCGGCTTCCACACCAGCTGGCGCCTGAACGGGATGAGGGAGAAGGTGGCCGACCTGATCAGGAGCGAGATCTGCCCTGACGATGCTGCTGCGCGGCGCATGAAGGTGCTGTTCACAGGTGAGGCGATCCTGGAAGCATGTCTCCGCCCTCAGGCTCCCTCCTGCGGCCGGCACCGGTGAGGTGCTCACTGCAGCTCCATCTTGGCGAGGTCCTCACTGTTTGCGGGTGGGGCGTGAGCACTGGGAACAGACTGCTGCGTGTCCAGTCATGGAGGGCACCTCATGCAGACCAGCATGCTCCTGGATTCAGTGGGTGTGTCTGGGTTCTGTCCAGGGCTGCGCTGCAGGTCTGTCTCCCCGTCCACAGCTTTGTACAGGCTGGCCTTCTCTGTGGCCGGCCGCAGCCAGGGCACTGTGCCTGGGCCCCAGGCACTGTGTGCCTGCTACTCTGCACGCCAACCAGTATATACATTGGCAGCAGTCTAGTCATGTGGGCACGCTGGGCAAAGGTGCCTGTGGTGCCGCAGCTGGGCGTCAGAGGTTGCACACTTGCTGCTCGCAGATCGCTCAGTACCACCCTAAAAGCGCTACCAAAGCTGACCTCGCATGCTGCCCGCAGTGGCCCTGCCTTGCAAATGCTGCACACCACTGCTCTCTGAGACTGCCCCGCAGCTTGCTGAAGCACTGCGCTGTTCGCTGCATGCCGTCTTTGCAGCTGCCTCGCCATGGCAGAGCAAGTGACAGAATGCAGCTGTGCCCGCAGGGCTGTTCTGATCATTGTTCGTTCTGGCTGCCCTGCAGGTCACTCCTTGGGTGGGGCTCTCGCAATGCTGGCGGCGTTCGACCTGGCCCCCCTATTTCCCTGGGGCTCAGTGGAGGTGCACACCATCGGGGCGCCCCGCCCCGGCAACGCAGCTTTTGCAAAGGTCCGCTGTGGATCCTGGCTCCAGGCAGCTGCAGACACCGCTTACGTGCATGCCTCAGGGCCATGCCATGGCCTGGTTACGCTACATTGGCAAAGGTGCACCATAGGCTCGGACCCTGGGCAGTTGAGTGCACTGCTGTACACAAGGGCATGCCTGAGGCGCCTGTTGTGGAGGCATGCGCCTGCCAGGATGCGTGTGGGCTCCCGGGTTGCCTGCATGTTGACGCCTGCTGTTGTAGCAGACAGTGCTAGGGGATAGATGGCAGGCACGCCCCTGGATGCCGGTGGGCCCCCTGCTGGTGCAGCATGCATCTGCCCGGGGTGTGATAAATGACCAGCAGCAGCGCGCTGGCTGCCTGTGGGGATGTTTGGGTGCAGAGCGTGTCTGCCAGAGTCCCGCTGAGACAGCAAGCAGCAGACTGTGTGCATGGGGGACCTGCTTTCAGGACGTACACCTGCTAGGGCATGACTCTGGGCCTTGATCACGCAACAGCCTCGAAGCCGTCACACCGTGCAATGAGCTGTGAAGATCTGGGCTGCATCAGCAGTGCCGCAGCTTGCTCCTGCACGCAAGGGTTCGAGGCTGGACATGATGTACCTCTGCCTGGTGTGCTCCCAGCTTTGACACCGCATCTGCTCTGTGCACTGCTTCATTCCCCCCTCCACAGTGCAGGCTTACAATGAACGCCTCCCCAGCACGTGGCACATCATCAACCACAAGGTGACTCATGGCCCCACAGCCATGCTGCAATGCCACTCTTGTTGTTCCCTTTTGTCTTCCCCGCGTGGGCACTTCCCAGCCTGCTGGTGTCATCTGCAATCCAAGCGGATCCCATCGGCCAAGCCGCCGTGGCACCAGTGTCATCTCAATGCCAGTGAATCCCTCCTGGACAGTGACTGACTGTGACCAGTCTCTGGGTGCAGCTCAGGCATCCAGGATCTTTCACTGAAGGTGACCAGTCTCTGCCTGCAGGACCCTGTCCCGCACATGGGCAAGTTTTGGAAGATGTATAAGAGGTGAGGCTTCTTCCCTTGGTGCTGCAGCAGAGGCATTTGGCCAGGCACATGACGCTGCCTGTGCCTGCTGAACACCTTACCTTTCTGCGCATGCTGCCCCACACCCAGCAGTCACACCATGCCTGTTCCCGCTGGATCTGACTGTAGCTCTGTGACTGCGGCGCGGATTGTATGTGGTGTGCGCGTGGTCTGTAGCGTGTGGGTGACCTGTTGGATGCTCTATTGACTGCAGGCCGGGGCAGCGGGTGCTCATAGATGCACATGGCGACATGATCGTCAGGTGCGTTGCCCTTTTGCCGGCATGTGTTGGTGATGGCACACGGGGACAGCGCCACCAGAAGCAGTGCTCTCTCTCGCTTCCAGCATTACATGCGATGAGCATCTCATTCCAGGTGCAGCTGCGTGGGCTGTCCCAACATTGCTGGCTCTCTGTCTGTGTCTGGTGCTGCTGGCCTCACTGCCTGCATGAGCAGCCTCAGGAGCCACCCTTCGGCAGTGAACAACCTGCGCATCGATGGCCTGCCCTTTGCATGCAGGCCCTCTGCGCTGGACATGCGCCTTGGAGCCCTGAGAGGATGTGAGTGGCTGAACTTGCTGCCATGCTGACGCTGCACCAGCTGCTGTTGACTGGGCCGTGCTGGCCATGCAGCTGCAACGTGGCTGAGCCTGCTGCAGGCCTGTGTGCTGACAGCAGAACTGCTCTATCACTGCAGGCGGGTCGGCCAAGCAGCACTACTTGGCAGCCTATCGCAGCAGCATGGTGGTAGTGGTGAAGACCCAGCTGAAGCACTCAAAGTTTGATGATGGTGCGCCAAGCCCTGTACAGTGCCAATCTGAGCAGAACGTTATGTTGGGCAGGGAGCTGCTAGACTTCTCCCTTGCCAGTGCCTGCGTGGCCAGATCATTCCATCCGGGGCTGCCGGTCTGTTGTGCTGGCCATGCTTGCAACTTGCAACCATGGCTGTTTGGCATCAGGAGTCTACAAGAGGCAGGGCTGCAGGCCTGGGTTTGAGGCCGACAAGCGTTGTGGGCGACGCATGTGGCACTGTAAGCAAAGTTGCCATGTCAAGGCTGCAGCAATTAAGAGCTAAATGCCCCTGAGCCTTTGCAGGGTTGGAAGGCGTCCTGCAGCTGGCAGAGAGCATCCCACTGCAGGACACCCTCCTGGCAGCTGACCTGAACGTGTCGAGGGAAACTGATGGACTGCCCAGCGCTGTCCTGGCGACGTCTGCCGCCATTGACGCTTTGCCTCTTTGAGGCTGCTTTCAAGCTATTCTGACTATCTCAGCCCACAATCCCATGAGTCGTGATTACATGTCCTCCACCTCCCCGCACTTGCCCTGATGTTGTCGCACAGATACCTACAAATATGCGGCCTTCCTCATGCATTCATTCTCGCCTTGCGTATGTATCTCCAGTCAGCCTGAGGCAGATTGGCACCACACTGCATGACTTGCACTGAGAACATCTGACGCTGGCGAATGACCGTTGCTCCGAACTGTACCAATTTTGCACAGCTTGCTTCTGCTGTTCGAGGGCTTCCTGAAAGCCTGCCTGACACCTGCCAAATGATTCGGAATTCACTTTTGAACACCAGTGCGCTGCCACTTTGTTAGTGTCTCAGAAGAATAGGTCCAGCTTGGTGCAAAATGCTGTGATGCAGCACAGGCACACAGCACACACATCATTGCACTGGAAATCCAGCGCTGTGCGAGTCAGGGGCCATCCCACAAAGCTGTCCTTGGCATGTCGTATTGCAGCAGCTTCAGAGGCTTTTGGGAGCCACAAACATTTTGTGCGTGGTCTGTGCCTGCAGATTACAATCAGTGAACCCGGGGGAGGCCGCGCGGCCGCTTCAAGTGGTCGCAGCACCAATGCAGCTCCTTGCTTCAAGTCCTTACATTGCTGGTTCATTTTGGACTGAATCATCTGGGCCCAGGCTGAAGATGTCAGCAGGACACCTGGAGCATGACACTTGGAGCAAAAGACGCAGCTGATTGGTAACAGTGAGACAACGACCTGGCTGTTGCACACTGTACAGCCTGGGTGGCATCGCCGCAGCAGAGGCAACAGCTGTGGCACAGCAGAGCGGTCCACTACAGTGCTCCAGGCCCATGAGAAGGGCCATCTGAGCGTACATGCACACAGCAGCCTCTGAGGCCGCGATGGCAGGCCACGGTTGCCCTCCGTATGGCGCCAGGTGGCAGGGTTGCCTTGGACTGCACAGGGTTGCAGGACATGCTGAAGCCACATTGCAGCCGGACGGGCAGAGCCTGCTGGCGTGCCACAGTCATGGGGTCAGAGGCTGCTGCCTGCCCTGGGCAGGCTTCGTGGGTGCTCCCCTGGCACGAGCCATCTGAGTGCACCAGTCCAAGCTGATGCGAGCCCTCAAGCCACAGGGCAGCCGCACTGGTAGGCCCAGACCGAGGTCCCCCACCGGGGAGCCTCAACTCTGAGCTGCCTGCCCCAGGCAGGCTGCGCAGGCACCTCCTTGGCGCTACCCCCTCAGCCAGAGGAGTCCATGCGCCCAAGGTGGCGCGGGTGCGGCGTGGGCACACTGAAAGTGCGCCGCATGTTGGACATCTCCCTCAGGTCCTGCGCCCCTGAGACCCAGTCCTGGACCAGCTCCCGTGCATGCTCGACAGCGTCGTGGACCCCGACGAAAATGGCGTCCCGCCCTGCATCACAAGGTGTGATGCTTGGAAAGGATGCAAGAAAGCCACTGCATGGCGGGCACCTGCAAAGACAGGTGTGCACCCTGCATGACAGCCACACGCATTGCGCCCCGCCCTACACCACGACAAAGGAGGTGTACGGCGTGATATTGCAAGTCTTCTGCGCACAAAGGTGGAGCTAACAAATATGATGGGCGTCCACACGAATGGCCGCCCTGCTTGGCAGCGAGCCACCTTCGCTGGACATGCCGAGGACTGCAGGTGTCCCACTGTCAACAGGAAAGTGTTTTACTCTGCACCACATGGGTGCTTGGGTGATGATGTTCTGGCACATTGCAAGTGAACCACGTCAGCCACAGACATCCCCACATGAGGCGGCCCCATCAGCACAAAGCTCTCCTTATGAACTGAGCAGAAACATCTTCACCCCGTTTCGTCAGGTATGATGTGCGCCTCAGCCAGCAGACAGCTCCATCATTCAGCACTTGCATTCCCAGAGGAGCATCTGCAGCGTACCATGTAGGTTTTCTACCTGGTCAGCATGGTACGCTCTGGCCACTGGCAACCCCGCCTGCCAACCCTCAGCCACAGGCACCCACATGCAGCAGCACCATGAGGCTGCATCGTCTCCACAGAGCCCATGCTCACCTATCTCGTCAGGTAGGGTGGTCCGCTCCAGCATGGACATGACTTTCTCAGAGGGGTTGGCCAGCACCAGGCCGATGCTGCGCTGCTTGTAGTCGCGCAGGACGTTTGCCAGCAGCTGCAGGCAGGGGAAGGACAGGATGTGAGAGCAACAGGACATTCAGCAGCAGCACAAGCAAGCGGGGCCTGGTCAGCCTTTCCTTCAAGTCACATAGCATGTCTCGCCACCAGCTGCAGGCAGCTGAAGGGCAGGGTGTGACAAACAGTCAAGCCAGGAGGGGCTGGCCAGCGCCAATCAGTCAAGTCGCAGGGGACCGAAGGTCCCAGCAGCTGCAGGCAGGGGAGGGGCAGTTTAGGAGAGAAGCTCA
The DNA here is from genome assembly GCA_019693375.1 of Asterochloris erici. Taxonomy (NCBI): domain Eukaryota; kingdom Viridiplantae; phylum Chlorophyta; class Trebouxiophyceae; order Trebouxiales; family Trebouxiaceae; genus Asterochloris; species Asterochloris erici. Next base: position 48,173 of record JAAMXJ010000676.1, on the reverse strand, counting down.
AGCTAATAGACGCGCTGGCCAGCACTAGCCAGTGCATGTTGGGAGCATGTCGGCCGGCTGCCGCAGGCAGGAGAGGGCAGACCTAGGCAATTGTGATATAGTTCTTGCGCCCAGACGCCTGCCAGCAGCTGCAAGCAGGGGCAGCAAAGCTGTAAGGTCAGGTCACACAGAAACCAGTGACCAGTGCACGAGACGTCCTCAGACAGCTGCTGGCAGGGGCAGCAAGTGCAAGTTCACGCCGACAAGAGGAACTACTGCTGTGGAGGGGCTGTATTGCATGACAGCCAGCCCCAGCCCCTGCCACTGAGTTGCCCTGCATCGCTGCAGTCGTGGTCACGTGTGAGCGGCCATTTGCAGGCCGGCAGTACACCAAGCTGCTGCAGGCCAATTTACAACCCCACAACGGCACAGGAAGCAATGCTGGCAAGCCCAAAATGAACAAATTGCTAAGACCCTTTGGTGCAGGCAAATGGCACAATCTGTCGCAGCTTGCGGCAGAGCATGCGGTGCCTGAACATGCTGGAAGCACACCTTGACAGCAGCAGCATCGATGTGGCTGATGGACGACATCTCCAGCACCACAAACTTGATGGGCACGGCCAGCAGCTGGCTGCGTGCGATGGGCCGCCTGTGGCAGCTCTGCAGGCATGAGACAGGGCAGATGACGTCAGTGGCAGGCAGCAGCTTGCATGTCGGGAACCAGCCTTGACTGGCACGGCCAGTGGCCACCTGCATGTGAGGGGCAATCTGTGACCACTCTGCAGTCACGAAGACAACACTTTGCAGGAGGTGCTGCAGGCAGCTGCTTGTATGTCAGAGGATGAGGGTGCACCTCTTCCAGAGCTGTGACACGCAGCAGCATGCGCATCAGAAAGCAACCTTGCTGGTGCTGACGTTGGAGGCAACAAAACAAGGACAAGAAAGGGCACATGACACCAGGAGAGGTGTGAGGCTCAGACCGACAAGCGTTTGCCTGGGATGCTGCAGAGCAATCAGCTTGGGAGGTGGGTCCAGCACATTCCCCCATGCCATTTCTGTCCAGCAAAGGCCAAGCACAGCACAAAGCCACACCCTGTCCCACCAAGAAGGGATTCCTGGGAGGTCACCCGGTGACCTACCTGCAAGAGCTCCTCGAAGTTCTTGAGCCGTGTCTTGATGGACTGGGCATTGGCAAAGTAGATGGGCACATCGACGCGCAGGATGGCCACCCCATCCACTGTCTGTGCCTCTGGGTATTGCCTCTTGTTCCTGCACCAAGAACGCAGTGCATGTGGCTGGAGCCGCAACTTGACTCAGGCGTGCAAGACCAGCTTGTGCGGCTCCTGCATTGCAAGCAAGGCTCAAAATCAGCTCATGGTGACAAACCCACTTCAGGGCACTGCCCTGTCCACCGTCTGGGCTTGGGTGGCATTGTTTGTCTCAAAGACAGATGTCTCTGCCACTGTTGTTGCAGGCAAGTGAGGGCTTCTGGCATCAGGAATGGGGCCTGTGCTCTGCAATGCAGGGTACCAGCTCATGCAGTAGTGCAGCTTGAGCCAATGTCAGCCATGCCTGCAGCGCAGTCAGGGCGTTGGCAGTGTCAAAGAGGTGATGACGAGGGCTCTGTCACAGCATCATTGCAGGGTCAGACATGCAGCACTAACCAAGCAGCACGGCTGCAGGCTGCAGAGTCTTGTTTCCCCGTGGCAGTTCAGAAGCTGTCTGGGTGCCATGCTCATGTCTCGCCGTGCAAATGCTTCCCTGAGCTGTGTCAGTCTCCCGCTGTGCACCTCTGGACAGGAATGCAGGTCACACCAGAAACTCTGGTCGAGGTCGAGCTCCAGCATGGTCCTTTGTATAGAGAATGACTCACAAGCATTTAGCGGCTGCACCTTTGAAGCCGAGGAACACCGCAGTCACAGATGTCAGGTCCCACAATGCTGGTGGTTGTGAAGCTGTTGGCTCAGCGCGATGGGCAGGGCAACATCACAATCCCCCCACCTATACACCTCTGTGTCTGGCAGGCGTCCCAGCACGGAAATGCTCGGGAAGGCCGTCTCTGTCACCACAATGAGCAGCGCAAGGCCGATGCTGGTGGCCAGACCAATCTCCACGCCCAGCACCAGTGTCCCCAAGAAGGAGACCATCCACACTAGGAAATCACGCTTGCTGACCTGCATGAGAGACACAGAGGAAGAACTTGACTGCACAGCCTGCATGCTGAGGCTGATGTGGTGGTGCCACCATCCAGTCAGGCTGCCCCAATGTTACTGTGCCACTTGAGAAGCCAAGAGTGCAGTGTGGGGTGTTGTGTCAGATGTGTACATCATTAGGCTGCCTGCATTCACACCTCTTGTAGCACACATGGCTGTCTTCCCGCAATCGAGAAGATCACACGAGCGCACACCTCATCCAAACAAGCACGCCTTCCCAGCCAGCACTTGTCTTGGCTGCTGCTGCACTTGCATGTGGCAGACACAGCCCAAGACGCCTGAGCAGCCTGAAACAGCCATGAGGACTGCATTAAGCTCAGGCTGCGGAGCATGCACCCTGCCTCATTTGGCTCTTGCACACTTCGGCTGCTGGCCAGCTGTTGTTGGGTGGGCTCACCCGGTACAGGAAGAGCGCCTCATCCCACTCAAACACGCCCATCACTCCCGACACCACCACTGCTGCCAGGACGTTCAGGGGCAGCAGCTGGAAGACTGGGGTCAGTGCGGCCAGGACCAGGCCCACCACGGCGGCAGCAATCAACCCAGCGATGCCTGCAGGGGAGCAGTGCTCCGTTGCATGTATTGCTGCCATCCATCTGGCTGCAGGCCATCTAAACGCTTCCAGCTGGGATGGCATGGCATGGCTATGCTGTGGGAAGCGCACTTTCCTGGTTGACCCAGCTGGACCTTGAAAACAGCTGGAATGTCGTGCTTTGCAGTCATGATGGGCTCAGAGTCATGCTGCTGTGGTGCAGGCCATGCAGGCGCTGAGCAGCTCAAGCTCTCTCTGGTGCTGTGCGCAGGACCTGCACCAACAGGAGTCTGGGAGAGGATCATGCAATGTCTGGGCTGCCACACAGCGCAGTTTAGGTCGGTTTGCACAGCACTTATCCCACCTGAGGTTGCGCCCGTGTCGTCAGCAACAGCTGAGCGTGAGAAGGATCCCACAGTGGGATAGGCACAGAAGGCTGAGCCCGCTAGGTTAGCCATGCCCAGCCCTGCAGAAGAACAAAGCAGGGTTGCTTCGCAGATTTGATCGCTTGCAAAAGCATCTTCACTCATGTCAGCCATGAACCAGCTCTGTAGGGGAACACAGCATGGCAGTGTGCAGGCCTTGTCAATGGCCACGTCCTTGTACCCTCCTGATGGCCACAATAGGGTTGCCACGTATGCAGAGGGGCACTTGCTGTCATACATCTGGCTGCAGATGCTTCTGTGGCCCCATATGTCCAGCCAGATATGCAAGGGCAGACAAACAGCTCTGCATGCTGTCAGATGCAGTTCTTGTCCCATTCACGACCCTCAATTCACGACCCCCTGCATGTAGGACAGCAGCAGACACATTCTGGCCAGTACACCAAGATTGATAGTGCATCAGCATGCCTACAGCCGACAAGCCCCAGCGTACTCAAGCAGGCTCCTCAATACTGATACTGCTGACTTCCAGAGCAGGTCACAGATGCCAAGCAGCAGTCCACTGGTCAGCTCCTGCCCCGCATCGTGCTGACAGCACAACTGCGCGATGCATGCGACCAGCAATGCAGCAGCATGGCATCTCCCAGAAAGCCCAGTGCACACTCGCAGCGCACTGCATCAGCACACCTGCCAGCTCCTGGTTGGCGTCCAGGTCGTAGCCGTTCCTCTCTGCCAGCGCCTTTGCCACCGCGATGCTCTCCATCAGGCCCACCAGCGTGATGATCACCGCCACCTGCAGGGTCTCTTTTAAGTCAACTCCCCATGCTGCTTCCAACAGCTGTCCAGCAGCGGCCCCCATCCTCTAGAATATCAGTGCAGGCCTCAGGCAATCCCATGTCGCGGTGGGCACATGTCGCTCTGTTGAGTCAACTCCCTATCCTGCCTCCAACAGCTGCCCAGCAACAGCTCCCAACATCCCAGATGGGACTTCTCAGTGCAAAAGCCCCCTGGCAACCTTATACCTCACCCTTGTCAGGCTGGCGTCGTGACTTGTCGCGCCTGACAGACTGACTCCCGATCTTAACATCCGATCTTGATACAGTATGTAACCATCTGAAACAGTAGGCCAGCCTACAGCTGCCCTCAAGCATGTGCGCCTCATTGGGGGTGCTGTCCCGATCACTGGCGCCTGCCACAACAAACACATCTGCGTCCACATAAGTGATCTTGGGTGCAGGCCATGTTGCGCGTGCCTGTGCGAATCTGCCTCCCCCCTCTGATGGCTGCCCACTTGGCTGCACTAGCTGCAAACATGTCCCCCTTGAGATCCGTGGCCCTGGACACCTGAGACTGATGCCTCACCTGCAGCATGCTGGGCAGATCTGCGATGGGGGCCCACCACCCCAGCGTCACAGGGGGCAGCCCTCTCGAAATGTGCCCCACGACGCGGACGCCTCTCTCCTGCAGCCAAGTTGCTGTGTGCTGCCTTACCCCTTAGAGACGCATGGGCAGTGTGGCAGGAGGCGCATTCAAGGTCTGCTGAGCCCTGAGGTGTACGTGACGCAGGCCCAGGCAGGCACAGGTAGCTCGACCTGACAGCACCCAGTGAGGGCAGTATGCAAGGCAGGGAAAGCAAGCGACACTGCCAGGTCAAGTCATGCATGCCTCACCTCCAGCTTGAAGGCCCACACCAGCACGATGCCAATCACAGTGACCGTCAGCGGCCCCAGAGGCCGCAGGAACTTGACTCTCCTACAGCACAGGTGGCTCTGTTTGAGTGCACCCGGCAGGGGCCCAGGCAATTGCAGTGCCGGGCACCTCACCAGTTGCACAGCCGACAAGCAACAGGTCTACCACCTCGTCTGGTGTCAGGCTCCTTGCAGGCACCAGGCACCAGCCAGCCCTGCTTGCAGCGCCTCACAACACAACAAGCAAGTGACCAGGCTTCATGGCAACAGGACACAAGGAGCCTTCATGCATGTTCATTGCCCACCATCAACATGAGAAATTGTACCACCCAACCAGGTTCACTGGCCTGCGTGTCTTCCCCAGCTGCTTCATCAAAAGCAGAATGACCAGCCAGGACAGCCCCATGGTAAGCTCCTTCCACTGGAACTCAGGCAGGTGCTCGATGATCCGCCGTATCGTGCGGTCGATGTGGATGCTGCGCTTTGCACTGAGGCCTAAGAAATACTTTATCTGCACAGGCAGCAGTCTCACTCAAGACAACACTCAAGGACAAGTTACAGAGACTTTGCCATGACTGTAACACATTCTGAAGGCATTCGCAAAGTAAACACAACAAAGCGCAACAGGCTGCGCTGCAGGTACAGACCAATCTGAGCTGCACCTGCACAGGTCTGCCTTCATTCCTGTCTTGTCCTGTCCTGTCTGAAAGATGCTGTCAGGCCCCAGCAGCAGATTATGTGAGGTGGCAATGCTACTGCCGCTCTGCTAGCCACATGATCAGCACGGACTCAGAGCTAAAACCTGCACACCAACCTGCCACACTGCTTGTGATGCTGGCGACCGCTGAGCTTCGCACCTGTGTGGTGGCAATAATAATGGATGCTCCAGAGGTGAATCCTGAGATGACACTGTGGGACAGGAAGTTGGTCAACATCCCTGCCTGCATCGCTGCCAGGCCCAAGTAGAAGGCTGACACCAGCAGGGACACCTGTAGGGCGAGTGAACATGTGGGAGGTGCATAACCCTGACTGCAAATGGGTACAGGCAAGGAAACCTGCAGGCAGGCTAAGAAACTGGCTTTGGTGCCGGCAGCCAGCAGCGCAGCATCGGATGCAGGGCTGCAAGCAGCATCTGCGAGGCGGCTGCAGGGCGTCACATGGGGTGACAACAGCAGGGACCCTCTGCAGGTAGGTAGGTGGATAGGTCACAGCAGAGAACCATCGACAAGATCCAAAGACAGTGGTGACGACCAGCAGAAAGCGACTTAAGGTGGTCTTAAGGCAGTGAGCGGCAGCTGTTGGCAGCTGCAGAGGCAGGTGTGTGACACTCGCAGGGACACCTGCAAACGGGCAGCCAGATGGCTCAACCCTGGAAGGTGGTGGCTTGCAGGCAGTCTCCTGGTGGTCCATGCAGGGCAGCAGACAGCTCTTGTAGGCAGCTCTGCAGCGCAAGTCCGCTCTGCAATGCCCTGTTGCAACGGGGGGCATCAGCTGCCACCAAGAGAGTCTGACACATTCAGCAGGAGCCTGCTGGTGAGGCCACACCGGCTGACAGAGGCCGACCAGCAGTCCCGCAGCTGGACTGCTGCCCACCTGAATGGCTGCGTGATTCCAGGCCACCTGGGCGGCAGGGTTTGCAGGGTCGTTGGGGTTGACGTTCACATCAGAGCCGGCAATGAGGTCCTGCAGTCCATTGCTGAGCAGCAGGGACGTGATTGCCACAGGTCCGACCGCCTGCACAGGGGCCCGCAGGGATCTGTGTGCCAGTTCAGTAGCCAGTCATAGGCAGGAGCCAGCGCAATGTCACAAGGGTTGACCAAGGGGCAGGCATAGGGGTCATGCCTGTACCAGGCGCTGCCATCTGGGGGGCAGGTGCTGCCTCTTCAAGCTCAACAGCAGAGCATTGACCGTGCACGCTCTGGCGGGACCTGATGTGGCCTCTGACTCAGCACGATGCAGCAGCTGGATTCAGGTGGCCTGCCCGTCATGTCTCCAGGACAAGTGTGCTCACCAGCTGGCGTGAGCTGCCGAAAAGGGCATACGCCAGCACAGGGATGAAGGCGGCATACAGACCAAAGTTGGAGGGGAGGCCCGCAATCTGAGCGTAGGACATGCTCTGTGGCACCACCATGACCCCCACTGTCAGCCCGGCCGTAACGTCCGCCTACACAGCACACGACATCACTAATGAGCCTCTCATTGGTAAGCAACATCCACAGGCCCTCCATCAGCCCTGCTAGTTTGTCTTCCCCTGCGCAGCATGCATGCAGCACTGCTCAGCAGACGTGGTATTTGCCAGCTTGATGGCTGCTCACCAGCAAGGGTATCTGCCCTTTGCACAGGCGCAGCCACACATGAGAGCGTATGCATGGCTGTGACGCCCTATCAAGCAGGACAGCAGCCAGAATGATCACCAGCAGAAAGGCCTGCTGCCCAAGGCTAGCCTACTTGCAGAGTGCATGCCTGCCTGTCAAGCATGACCCGAATTGAAAACGATCATCAGCAGTCAGCAGGGATGCCTGTTGCTCAAGCACTGCCTGATGATATCCGGATGCCTGGTGTATGCTGAAGACCAACAACTTGCCGGGCGCTCACCAGCAGGGAGGACCTCCAGTTGTACAGGCGCAGCCACTTGCAGCAGGGCAGCAGGGTCTGCAACCAGTCTTGCCACGTCAGCAACTGGACTCTCTGCTTCGCCCTGCAGCGCAATCCTTGATGTCTTGCTCTGCGCATGTGCCACCTCATCTTGCACAGAACCTGGGTCCAGGCTGCTGCACCTTGGACGTATCAGCAGGCATGACTGGAGCACTGAGCACCGAACACTCTCCTGCTGCTGTGACAGCTTGTGCTTGTCATTTCAGTGCTGCCAAGCACGAGATCGACTTCTTTACGAAATCACATGTAGGTATCAGAGCCCTGGAGCAGCCATCAGCAACTGAGCAGCAGTTGGGGTCAGGCTGGCGCCAGGTCAAGATGGAGCCAGATGGTGCACCTAGTGATGTGATCGGTCAACCAGCGGTCCTTGGAGCTCTCACACCTCGCCACGCTGCGAACGTCCCTGCAGACATTGCAGAGGGGCGTCTGCGTGGAGAGCACTTCTTTCAGCATCTGCCTGGCCAGGTGTGTGGTGTCGGGACAGGCAGTCAAGCATAGCAACATCGCCCAGGCAGTGTGAACCAGGCCTGGCCAGCTGTTGATAGATGGGCGGTGCCACGACAGGCAACTGTGAACATTGTGATGCCTCCACAGGCAGGGCAGCACTGGCCCGAGGGGGCTCAACAAGCAGCAATGCCCAGGAGGCCATCAGCATTGGCATGCCAGCTTGCTGGAGTTCCCAGGCAGCTCCCTCAGGCAAGGCGGCACTACCCCCGCGGCAATCCAGCACAGGCAAGGCTTGAGAGGTGCACCCACCTCAGGTCGGGCTGTGAGGGGACCAGGCGCCTGCCGCGGCCCAGCGGCCTGTGGTGCGGCGCCAGCAGGGGCTGCAGCTGGGGCAGTGGCAACACCTCATCTGCCTGGCTCTCAAGCTTGTCCACTTCTGCGTCATGGACACTGCCGCTGGGAGACACATCAGATCCTGTCATGCTGCTCAGAGGTGTCCAGCTGGTAATTTAAGCTGGCAGGAAGCGTCTGGTGCCTGACTTCCAGGCCTGCTCATGCAGGAGCAAAGTGATCCAATTGCCCGGCAAAAGGCTTCTCAGCCAGATCTGTGGTGTCAGCACAACAGACCAGCAGTCGCATGCACTTTCATATGGCCTAACTTCGTCTAGCTGCGGGCACATGTTACCGAGGAGCGTTCAACTTCCTTTTGCGCCATGTTTCAGGCAATTTGACCAAGTGCATCCAGCAAATTGGCAAGAGCAGTGCTCATGCTTGGTAGGTCATCACGTAAATTCAGATTTCGAGCCTCTCACGCTATTTCTTACGACGTCCGTAATTGCTGTGCACATCATACTCGCTTTGTGACAAAGCCTTTGTCGCAACCGAAAGGTAGCCATTGCTAGGCTACAGCTGCTCACCTGGCTTGCACTCTTGCTCATCGCAGCAACAGGCAAGCCATAACCTGCCATCTTAAGGTTCTCTGGCTTACAGGGATCTGAGCGTTCCGTTCTGCAGGTTGTGCCCTTCTGAATCTCTCTGTGAGCAAGCCCTCAGCAGCAACCCCACACATCACAGCTCAGGTGCGGACCAGTGACATATTGCCTTTTGATCATCCCCAATCTAGCTTGGACTGGTGACAGGGACTTTGCCACAAGACCTGTTGGCTGCATGCGCATCATTGTGCAACCTCATCATCAGGGGCTGACCAAGCCATATGAGCAGTGCCAGGCTTGCAGATGCCGCATGCTGCCTGATCACGGCCAATGCGCTGCGGCAGCCCAGCTGCTGACAGACGGTGTTGGTTTACTCATCCAGCCTATGCGACACCAGCATGCATGCCACTATGCCTGCATGCTGCATTGCTCAGCAGTATAGCACTGGGCAGAGTCTTCATGCTCCAGGTCACCCAGCCCGTGTGCTTTGCTGCACTTCTCGGACAACAAGCTGGCTGCGAACCTGGCCAGCTGACAAACCTCGCTGGTGTGGTCTGTGCTGCAGGTCTCAGAGCCTGACAGCAACCTGGCTGCGTCTTTGCTTCGCAGCAGACCTCTGGGCGCTCACAGCGCATCACTCCGCGCCGCAGCCGCAGTAAGCAACAGGCAGGCGGTCAGAGCAGCCAGCAGCATGGTGCAGACCCAGACAACATCGCTGCGCCCCGTTGTGAAGGTGTGTTAGATCGATGGGATGCTGGCAGCCACTGACCTATGGTCCCCGCTGCCTGGTGCGGTGCTCAAGCCATTTATGCTGCAAGGGCAGCCCTGTTGCAGGTGCTGGCAGCAGGTGTTGGCAGCAGGTGCTGGCTGCCAATTGCCGGACTGTCTGCCAGTTGCCATGCTCGCGGCCACCCTGCATGCAGACATGCCCAACTGCTACAGCGTACAAGGTTGTGCCTGTCCTCAATGCCAACCCCTTCTGGAGAGGCTGCCCGCTGCCCTGTTTTGCCTTTCCATGCAGCCCTTGCCAGCAACATGAACGTGATCTCACAAGTGACGTCACGTGTGCCACACAGGTGGTGCAGGGGCAGCACACCATGGAGGGCGCTGGAGTCCCCATCACCAGGTGAGGGTTATCAGGGTCTAGGGAGCCACCAGCTTCGGCAATGTATTCACCTGGCACAGGTGCACGTTTGCTGCGCTGAACCGCCCTGTAATGCTGGGCTTTGCTGACGAATGAGCCCTTTTGCTGGGGCATCACCCCTCACAGCAGGCCCGTGACAGCTGGCACAGCAGGAATGTGCTGCCTGCTCGAGCAGGTACTACCACCCATCCTGGCCATGTGAACAGGTGCATGTGCTGCAGCAGCCTGTCTTGTGCCCAGCTGTGCAGTGACAAGCATTGAAGGCAGGTGTGGGCACTGGTGGCGCAGTGCGTGGGACATCGCCCGCCCCGCATGGGCCGCAGGGCCATGTCGTCCTCGAGGCGCCCAGTCCATGCCAGATCTGTCTTCTCAAACGTGTTGCAACCCCTCCCTTGCTCACAGGCCCTGCGTGGAGTAATGCCTGCCCTGGTGAAGCCGCAAGGCTGTGTCTCCCTGCAGATACGGTGTCCACTCCCTGTGGCGGCTGGCCCCTCCTGTGTCTCACAGACCACCAGCCATGGTTGCTCACAGGCTCCACTCCGCATTTGCAAAACAGGCCCCTGCTGCAGCCTGCAGACCACCAGCCTCGCCTGCTCACAGGCGCCACTCTGCATCTGCAGAATTGCCTCCTCTTCTCTGCCCCCCACTGAGGCCTGCTCAATGTCATGCAGACCGCAGTGACACCCTTCCCGGTGCTTGCCTGCAGAACTTCCAGCACCTGCGGCCTGCACTCAGCTCAGGGCTGAGCACACTGCAATGACGCCTTGGGAATGCCCGCCTGCAGAACGTCTGGCACCTGGTGGCTGCTGTCAGCCCAGGCCCTACCTCCCTCAGATTACATGACATGGGGATGCCTGCTTGCAGAATATCTGGCACCTGCTTGCTGCCGTCAGCCCAGGCCCCACCTCCCTGGCCCCAAAGATACGAAGGACCATCAAGCAGGCTCACTATGCAGCCTGCCTGCCTGCAGAATCACCAGCACTCAACTGCCAGCACCCACTCTCCACCCTGCCCAGGACCAGCTCCTGACAGCAGCGTTTGTGACTCAGTTGCCCTGATGCCTGCCTGCAGAACGATTGGCACCTACTCTCTCCGCAACCTGGACCCCTTCCTGCTCCTGGACGAGATGAAGGGGCCTGCCAGCTTTGCCTCAGCTGGCTTCCCCGACCACCCCCACAGGCAAGCCTGGGGGCCTCCACTGCCCAACCATCACAGGCAGTGCCCATCCAGCACAGCACCAGCAACCCTGCAAACACACAGGCCCTACACTGTGTGAACTTGTTTAACGGTTTGCCCTCGTAAAATACACCAAAGTGTACCCATCACCAACAAGCCTCTTGACATAGGGGTGACTGAAAGGGCTGCTGCTGCTGGGGCAGCTGCCTGCCGTGCTGGCTGTGCTGCCATTCAGCCTGCTGTAAGATGCTGCCAGTGCTTTATAGGCCTGATCTGTAAGATGCTAACAACCTATCTGCCTGCGTGCAGGGGATTCGAGACCTGCAGCATCATGCTTGAAGGTGAGCCTGCCTGCTGCAAGACAAAGTTGGACGTCAACTGGAGGCTCTGAGGGCGTGCACAGCACAGCAGCGCTGTGTGTTTGCAGTGCGTTGTCCCTGCATGGGAGCTTCAGGGCTGGAATGCTCTGCTTGACCCTTGAAAGGTCTCTGCAAGGCTGTGCACTGACGCTGACTGTCTGACGTCACTGCATCACTGCCTGCAGGCAAGATGCAGCACCAGGACTCCTGTGGCAACCAGGGCACAATCGGCCCCGGCGGCGTGCAGTGGATGACTGCCGGCCGAGGCCTCATCCATTCAGAGATGCCCATTGTGGATGGCGGTGAGTGCCCTGCCTGCCCCTGTCAGCCCACCCTGCCTGCCGCCGTCAGCCCACCCTGCCTGCCGCCGTCAGCCCACCCTGCCTGCCCCGGGCAGCCCACCCTGCCTGCCCCTGTTAACCCTGTGTGGGTGCCAAGACGTGAGCTGTGGAGCACCCCAACGCTGCCACCCAGGGGCTCCAGGAAGCCATCCGGAAGATGCGTGACGTACTGGCCAAGAAGCAGCTCTATGCGGACATATGCGATGGCCGCCTGAATGCCAGGCCATCTGAGACCTGCAGCTGTGGTCACAAGGCCTTGTCAGCTGTGGGACTGTCAGCACCCCTGCCAATGGCTGTGCTGGTCACTGCGGGCTGTGCAACATGACTGGTGGCAGGGTGTGGTCAGCTGTGGACGTGCTGGTACCCTCGCCCGCGGCGGTGCTGGCACTGCCTCACTACAAGTCAGCCGTGAGACTGCCAGATCACTCATGGTAGACTGGGGGAATTCTGGGGGGATTGGTAGCAGCACGGCTATTCACAGAGTCTAGTCAGCTGCAAGACCTTAGTACCCTTGCCTCTGGGCCATTGGGGCATGTAGAATGATGCAGGATTTTTGTGCCGCCTGTTCTCCGCTTGCTGAGAGCGTCTTGTCGGCACGCTGCTTCAGGATTTATGAGGCCTGCAGTGCGCTGCAGCCAGCCTGCTGTCTTGACCGCCTGCAGTGCCTGTGTTGCAGGGAACCTGTGGGGCTTTCAGTTGTGGATCTGCCTGCCCAAGAAGGACAAGATGATCAAGCCCCGCTACCAGGACATCCAGGTGCTGCAGCTTAATGACATTCTGTTGTGCGCCCTCGCAAGCATTGCGCCATCAGCCTACTGTTGCACATTTTGCACTGTGCTCGATCACGAACTGATCAGGCACCCTTTACTGATCCATGCTGAGCACAGCACCACTCTGCTTGCTTCTTAGTCCTGCAGGTGGATAGCAACCCCTGCATGCCTGAGCACAGCACCTTCCTGCCGATGTTTCAACTCTGCACCCCCTTTGCCTTGCAGGCTGACAGCATCCCCTCGGTGTCTGAGGATGGCGCCACCATCCGCGTGATGGCTGGGCAGCACAACAGCACTGTGGGCCCCATCAAGATGCGCAATCCCGGCCTGCTGATGGACGTCTCTGTGGAGAAGGGCGGCAAGTTTGTGCAGGAGGTGGGTTCTGGGGACTGACTGCAAGTCAAGGTGGGCTGCTCACAGACATGCAAGCCCGATGTGGTCTGATTGACAGCGCACTGATGCACAATCACTTTGGCTCAGGGCCAGCAATACCACGCCAGCCTGTCCATGCCTGCAATGCACAAGGCTGGGGCAAGCACTGGCTCATAAAGAATAGCTCACAAAACTTGCGCTTTGACATTCTGCAATTGCCAAATGTGGCCTCCTGCCCCACTCAGCACCTCTGTGTCCTGTGTGTGGGCACCCTCTGCCTGCTGTTTGTACTCCCCAGCTGCCTGCCAGCTGAGTCCCTCTCCTACAGATCCCTGAGGAGTGGACGGCCTTCGCCTATGTCGCCCAGGGCAGCGGCAAGCTCTCAGGCACCAGGGGCTCTGCTGAGCAGGCCCTCGTCTTTGGCAAGGGCAACTTGGTTGAGGCTACGACTGAGGATGCAGCAGGGCTCCGGTTCCTGCTCATTGCGGGCAAGCCCATGAACGAGCCCATTGTCCAGGTGAGCACCATGCTCCCCAGAAGCAAGGGCGTGTGGGCAGTGTTACAGCATATGGGGTTCATGTAGCTGCCTCTGACAGTGGCCCTCGCCAGCCTGTTTTGTCGTGCTGTGCACCTCTTCTTCCTCTTAGACAGCTTAGGGACTGCGGTGCTCCTCTGCCCTTGCAATCCTCCCCTGACCCCAGGCCTGCATGTATGCTGCATGCGTTCTTGCGGACAAGGACCTTTTTCACGCTGAAGACCCAACAAGATGAAAATCTGGTGCACATTGGTCTTGCCCTCACACTGATTGCTTGTGTCCTGCAGCATGGGCCTTTTGTGATGAACACGCATGAGGAGATCCAGCAGGCCTTTGCAGACTTCCAGGCAAGCCTGCCTGTGCTTTGCCTAGCTTTTTTGGCAGTCATGCTATGTGCCTCTGTAGTTCAAACCGCTGCCATTTGTGCAGGCTGGCAAACTCCACAACCCCAATGACGACGTCTGGGCAGATTGGCAGGATTGAAAGGCAGCAAACACTTTCAAAACTGATGACCTGCATGCAACAGCATGTCAGTCGGCTTGTGCATCAGACACAATGTTGCAGAGTCTTGACAGACTGGCTGGGATGTGTTGAGTTGTGTAGCAAGTGTGCCTGGGGATTTGTCTTTGAATGTCAATCAGTCTGGGAATCACTGTCCGTCTTCAATCCTTTCAGCTTGTGAGTGCCAAGTGGAAGTGGCCAGGCATCATTCGTGTTCATCATGCAGACGCTGCGAGCTGAGCTTACAGATGTGCAGGGCAACATGCATGGAGCTAGAGACAATACAAGGGTTCTGGAGCCAAGCAATGTATGCTGCTAGCTCTGTCAGTTACAGCTCATGTGGTGATCAGAACAGAACTCTTGAGGCTCAAGCTGATTCAGAATGAGACCCATCAAGGCTATCCTGCAAAAAGCCAGGTCTATGATGACTGGCATAAGCACTTGTTGGGTATCTCACCCGGTATAGTATCAGACCCTCCAGTCTGAGGTGCAACAGAGAGTGGCTAAGCTGCCCCGTGTAGGGTGCTGCTTCTATCATCCTGGGTTTGTGACACATGCAGCAAAAAGCCAGGAATTATTAGAACCATTGTGCGTGCACCTCGTGGCATGTGGGTGACTGATACTGCTCAAGGTCAGCTGCTGTCCAGCCTCCAAGGCTTGAGGAGTCTGAGGCAGCCTGAAGTAGTTCTCCTGATGGGCAACACTTGCGCTGGTCTGGCATCGCAAATAGCATGGCTGTGTAGGTGTTGCTGCCTGGTCATCGTCACTGCTTCAGCAAGAGTGCTGAGACAGTGACATGTAAGCTTCACGCAGAAGGTGGCCTCCCATTAAGCTGCTGGAAGCACCGATAGTTGTCACCTATTGCAGTGCGCAGCATGAGCACGTTCTCTTGGGGCCTGCTGGGGGTGCCTTGTTGCCTCGCGCCGTCTGGAGCTCTGTACAGTGCTGACACGCGCTTGCGATTAATGCCTGCAAGCCGCAAAGGTGCACTGCTTGAGAGCGTCAGATGCATGAGGGCGTCAAATGCAATACAAACCCCTTCCCGCCACAACAGCAACAATGCACCAGCATGATGTTAGCATGTGTGAAGGAGCAACATTGCCTCATGCTAGTTTCTTGCAACCAGGTCCCTTGCAGCCAGTTGGCTGCTTGGCCCTAGGATGCCAGCACTTGTTTTCCAACCACGCTTGCCTCGTCAATCTTCATCTCTCGCATAGCGTCGATCAGGTACCCCTGCACCACTCGCATCTGACCGAGTGTAATGCCGCCACCCTCTTGTGCAACCACCATGTCATCCAGAGAGCACACATGTGCGGCGCTGAGTTCTGCCTGGCCACCGATTATGTACCGCAAGTACAACATCTGCAACACGACGTGACTTGTCTGGGGCTCTGACAGACCTGCACAATGCTGGTAGTCAACAATAAGTGGTGCAGAGACATTGCTGACCTGCCGTTTCCTGTGTACTTCTGGGTCAGCTGCAATGCCCTGCGCCAGGACGGCCAGCTGAGGATCCCCACCAACTTTGCGCTTCCAGCATGAAATGAGGTGAAATGCCTTCTCTGCACCACCTGCAGGCCACCTGTGGAGTGTGCACACATTGCTGCCTCATGAGGGCTGAATAACATTGTGCTCATCTGGTTCCCACCTAACATGCTTGTAACGTTCTCGCCCAGCTCCTTCGGCAGCTGTGCAACAAATCCAGCTTCGTCAAATGTGAAACTTGACATGCTTCGAGTACGCCGCGTGAGGTTCCCACCGTTTGTGGGTGACCTAACCTGTTAGTTCTGAAATCTGCAGCTCCAGCTCCAGCTTCAGTAAGATGCAGGGATCCAGCAGGGAATCAAGTGATTCAGCCTCAGCCATCAGGGCACTCTGCTGATGATTTCTTGCTGCTGCTGCTGGAGCTCAATGGAGCCCTCCAGTCTTAATGCTGATGCCATGATCTCCCTGTAGCTTATACATAGCCTGAAACTGGACTCCTTTTCCTGCAGGATGGCCTGTGATTTCGCAATCCCATTGCCCTGGACTTTGCCACAGTCGTGCACTGTCTCAGGCTGCTAGGCTCAATGCTATGAGGCTGCCCTCCAGCTTCAAAGGCAGAATCTGTCCCAAGACCTGCTGATGCCTTGCACGACGAGGTTAGCCTGCTGAGGGCCCAGGCTGCAGTGCCCTTGTGCAGCTGTGGCCTGCAGCGTCATTGAGCTGTCTGTGATGCCCGTGGCCCCCTTCCCGCGCATCAAAGTGCCATCAGCCAACTGACCTCCTTGTCTGCAAGGAGGATCCTTCAAGGACTGCCCCGAGCATCTGGACTGAGCCATGTCTAAGCACAGTACCATCACTTGCTCTTGAGCCTTGCGCTCTTCTCTGCAGGTTGACAACATCCCCTGCACGGCTGCACACAGTACGATTCTGTTGGCCTTCTACCTTACAAGCCCCTTGCCATGCAGGCTGACAGCATCCCCTCGGTGTCTCAAGATGGCGCCGCAGTCTGCGCGATGGCTGGGCAGCTCAACAGCACAGTGCATTCCATCAAGATGCGCAATTCTCGGCTGCTGATATCAGCATCAATGGACGTCACAGTGGGACCAGGTGGCAAGCTAGTGCAAAAGGTGGGTCTTTCTGGGGTTTGGCTGCAAGTCAGGGTGGGCTGCTCACAGACATGCAAGCCCCAGATGTCTGGTCAACAGCTGGGCCTCTGAAGGACCTTGCTTTGGCCCAGAGCCAGCAATGCCAAACCCGCGTGCCCTTTTATGCACTAAGCAAGACAGAGACAAGCACTGGCTCATGCAATACAATTTCAAGGGGGGGGTTTTCCATACCATTCTGTTACGCCTGCTGTTACTACTCCTGAGCTGCCTGCCAGCTGAATTCCTTTTCTACAGAACCCTGGGAGTGGGCAGCTTTCACCCAGATAGCCCAGAGCAGCTTCAAGCTCTCAGGCACCAGGAGCCTTTCAGAGCAGGCCCTTGTCTCTGGCAAGGGCAATATGATCAAGGCTACCACTGAGGACGCAGCGGGATTCAGGTTCCTGCTCACTGCGGGGAAGACCATGAACGAGCCCATCGTCCAGGTGAGCACCGGGCTCTCCAGAAGCATTGGTGTGTGCGTGCGGTGTCACAGTACCAGGGCCCATTCAGCTGCCTCTGCCAGTGGACCTCGCCAGCCTGTTTTGTTGCGCTGTGCACTTCTTCAGTTTATCTGAGATAGCTTGGGGGCTGTGGTGCTTCTCTGCTCTCTTGCTATTTCCCCGAGCCTGGCCTGCATGGCTGCTGCACTCGTACATGCGGACATGAGTGCTTGAAGATTTAGTGCACGCACCATAGTCTTGCCCCACCCATCCGTTGCTTGTGTCTGCTCGCAGCATGGACCCATTGTGATGAAGACGCGTGAGTAAATTTTGCAGGCCCTTGAGGACTTCAGGCAAGTCTGCCTAGCTTATACAAGTACATACTTGGCAGTCATATTTTGTGGATCCCTTATTCAACTCTGCTATCTGTGCAGGCTGGCGAGCTCCACAACCCTAATGACAATGTCTGGGCAGATCGGGCAACAAGTTCTGTTGGAGTCAATGGCCAGCATGGAACAGCCTGTCAGTCGGGATGTGCATACGCCTACAGGCTGGCATCAGACAAAGTGCTCCAGAGTCTGGCAGACTGGCTGTGGTTGAGTGAGTAGCGGCGCAATTGTGCCTGGGGTTTCCATTCAAGTTTCAGCGAAGTGTGCCCTTTGCTGAAATGTCAACCATGATATACAGGCAAAACGTTTTGTTTCAGTTCACAAGTGCCACGTGGCTCTTGCCAAAGGGTTCACTGCTCCCTGGCAAGCCTGCCACTGAAGCCTTGCCGCACGGGCTGCCACCGCGTTTGGCCAAAGAGCTCTAAGCATGCAAGAGAAGGTCTGCCGCTCTTTACACTGCCACATCAACACAGCCATCCGTCCTCAAGCCTTACTGTCCCTTAACTCAGTCAGCCAATGGGCCAACCTCTGGCCATTGGAGTTAAAAACAAGCGTTGTACATCTAAGTCATGCAAACACGAGGCCAATAGGTGTGCAGGGCAGCACATGTAGAGCAAGAAACAGTACAAGAGAAAACATTGGTGATGAGAGCCAGCCAATCGCAATGTGTGTTGCCATCTCCTTTCGCAATAGCTGGATGGTAAATAAAAGTCGT
Source organism: Asterochloris erici (assembly GCA_019693375.1). Lineage (NCBI taxonomy): Eukaryota > Viridiplantae > Chlorophyta > Trebouxiophyceae > Trebouxiales > Trebouxiaceae > Asterochloris > Asterochloris erici. Next base: position 29,972 of record JAAMXJ010000676.1, on the reverse strand, counting down.
CAAGGCTTAGGCTTGGTGTGTTTGATGAGAACCATCAAGGCCTGCTAAAGTCTGTGACCCTGGGCATCAGACTTTAGCACTCTTCCTGGGCTTCATGAATCAGGCGATCATAGAGGTCAATGTACTTCGAATCTGCAGATCTGCCACATTTACGAACCAGAATTTCACCAAACCCTCCATTTTGAGGCGCAGCAGAGGGTGAGCATGGCACAGCTTGCACCATGCACACTGCTGCTTGCAAGGGTTGGTGAGAATGGGCTGCGGCTATCCAGAACTGTTGAAAACACTGTGCGTGGGACGCCAAGAGCATGTCAGTCATTGATATTGCTTTCTGTCAGCTGCTGTACAGGTCCCCAGGCTTGAACGCCTGAGACAGCCTCAAGGACAGATTCTTCCAAACTAGCAACACTTGCACAGTCCTGGCACCATATAGGTCTTGCTCTTTGTTGGTCGTCACTGCTCCAGCAACAGTCCTCAACCATTGACAACCCAGTGTCCAGCGGGAGGTTGTCCCTCATCAAAAGTGTGTCAGTAACCGTAAACTATTGCAGTACACAACATGAGCAATGTCCTTTTGAGACTACTGGCGGTGGTATCCCGCTCCGCGCCGTCCGGAGCTCTGCACAGTGCTGGATTGCGCCAGTGATGACGGCCTACAAGGCCCAAAGTGCTCTGCTTGGATGTGAGAGCGTCAACTGCAATGCAAACCCTCCCCCCGCACATGCATTTGAGCAGCAGCATGTGAGCAGCCTTTCAGAGGAGCAACATTGCCCCACGCCAGTCCCTTGGCTTGCTTGGCCTCAGCACTCCATCACTGAAGTCATGAGTCATGGGCCCCCAGCACTGCTTGCCTGGTCAATCTTCTGTAGTCGACACCCTCCACTGCAGGACTTTGCTGACCTGCCGTTTCTTGTGCATTTCTGGGTCAGCTGCAATGCTCTGCGCCAGGCCAGCCAGCTGAGGGTCCCCACCCAACTTGCGCTTCCAGCTTGAAACGATATGATACGCCTTGTCTGCACCACCTGCACGATGCCTAGGGATTGTGCACACACTGCTGCCTCAAGAAAAAGCGAGGGCTGTGCTCATCTGCTTCCCACCTAACATGCTTGTAACGTTCTTGCCCAGCTCCTTCGGCAGCTGTGCAACATTTGCGGCCTCGTCAAATGTGAAACTTGACATGCTTCGAGTATGCCGCGTAAAATTCCCACCTTCCCTGAGGATGACCTCATCGAGGTCTGACATCTGCAGCTCCAGCTCCAGCAAGATGCAGGGATCCAGCAGGGCATCAACTGGTTCAGGTTCAACAAGCAGTTCGTGCGGCAGCTGCAGGAAGAAGGCCACTGCCTGTATGATGCCATGTATGATGCCATGTATCATGCTCGGAGTTCAGTATCTTGCTTGACCAACTAATCTGAAGTGCAGCAGAGAGGGAGCCTGGCAAAGCTTACACCATGTACACTGCTGCTCGTGATATTTTGTGACGTGCACGTGTGGCACAGGCAGCAGATGTCTTGGAAACGTTTCATCACTGTACGTGCACCTCCTGGCCTATGAATGACTGATACTGCTGGCTCAGCTGCTGTCCAGCCTAGCAACGGGGGACTCTGAGACATCCTCAAGGACACGACTCCCAGACATTTGCACAGGTCTGGCCATGTTCAGATCTTGCTGCCTGGACATCATCCCTGCTTCAGCACTTTGCTGAAGCAGTGATGACCAACTGTTATGCAGAGGACAGTCCCTCATCAAGCTGCTGGAAGTATCGATCTACTGCAGTACGCAACATGAGCACTTTCTGTTCAGGCCTGCTGGGGGTGCCTTGCTGCCTCGCGCCGTCCGGAGCTCTGCACAGTGCTGAATTGCGCCAGTGATGACGGCCTGCAAGTCCCAAAATGGGTCTGCATGAATGTGATAGCGTCAGATGCAGTGCAAACCCCCTGCTGCTTCAAGTACAAGGCAGCAGCATATGAGCAGCCTTTCATGGGAGCAGCATTGCCTCATGCCAGTCCCTTGGCTTGCTTGGCCTCAGCATTCAAGCCTGTCACTCCAGCACTGCTTGCCTGGTCAACCTTCACCTCCCGCATGGCATCAATGAGGTACTCGTGCACCACCCGCGCCATGTCGACTTTGACGGCGGGGCCCCCCGCCTGTCCGGACCTCATGTCATCCAGGGTCAGAGTGTCTGCGGCGCTGAGTTCTGCCCGGCCACCAACGGCGTACCGCAGGTACAGCATCTGCAATGCAGCATGTCAGTTCGTCTGGGGCTGTGGCAAAGCAGCACAACGCTGGTGGTCAGGACCTTCCTGTGCAGAGCGTTGCTGACCTGACGCTTTCTGTGCAGTTCTGGGTCAGCTGCAATGCTCTGCGCCAAGAAGGCCAGCTGAGGGTCCCCGCCAACTTTGCGTGTCCAGCATGACATGAGATGGCACGCCTTGTCTGCACCACCTGCATGACACCTGTGGAGTGAGCACACGCTGCTGCCTCAGAAAGACTGTGCCTGTCTGGTTCCCACCTAACATGTTTGTCACGTTCTCGCCCAGCTCCTTCGGCAGCTGTGCAGCATTTGCAGCTTCATCAAATGTGAAGCTTGACATTTTGTTGAAACTAGATTTCCCACCAACTTCGGTGACCTACAATAAATGTCTGACATGTGATGTCCAGTGGGATGCAGGGATCCAGCAGGCTTCACGGCATTAATTGGTTCGGCTTCAACAATCAGGGCACCATGCTGGTGAGGTCTTACTGCTGCTGCCGGAAGCCACAGCCTGTATGATGTCTAGAGTTTTGATCCGGTCCCCAGCTTCTGAGGCTGTTGCTGTGGTCGTATATTGGCTCACGCCTTAGGCTGACCTCGATTCATTGCTCTGCAGGATGGCCTGTGGTGTCACGATCCCATTGCCCTGGACTTTGCCACAATCGTGCACCGCCTCAGGCTGCTGGGATTCAATGCTGTGAGGCTGCCCTTCAGCTTCAAAGGCAGGTTTGTCCCATGACCTGCTGATGCCCCTGCACCAAGAGGTGCGCCTGCTAAGGGCCCAGGCTGCAATGCTGTTGTGCAGCGGCGGCCTGCAGACATATATGCACTTCAGGGCTGCTTCTGCTGGCGACCCTGAAGGCTGCTTTGCGCAGTACCGCCAGGGAGCTGTCTGCCGCCGCGCCATAGGCAACCTGCTGGGCAATTGTTGCATCTGCTGCTGCTGCATACAGCAGTGATGGATGAGCCCCTTAACGCCCCAGCCGGCAAGCCAGAGCACATTCAGGCAGCACCCAAGACGCCAAAAGGCATTCATTGCCTGTTCAGTGTGCAGCAGCAACGGGGCCAACAGTTCTAGTCACCTGAAATCGGAAAAGGTTCGGAGGCAATCTGCTGGGCTCTACATCCTTGGCAGCCTCACACAGCGCTGCCATCAGCACCCTTCACCAACACATCGTATTTTCTGGTTGAGCTCTGCGCTGCAGTTCTGCCTCAGCTGCCACTGCACAGCTTTGCAGGGCAGCCAGGGCCAGATGTGGCGTCTCCTGCTGCAAGCTTCACATCACATGCTGTACACACTGCAGATTTGCACAAGCTGCCATCGTGAAGCATCAGGCTGCAGCTGTGCTATCCCCGACCAGACTTTGACTGAAACAAAGGAACTACCTGCTCCACCCCCAATACACCTTGGTTCTGGGCTGCAGATCTGCATGGCCTGCCGCCGCGGAGCTTTACAGGGCAATGGTCGGCACCCACAGAGGACCAGCTGCTGAGCAGCGTGACCCCTGCCGGGCATCACAGGCTGCCTGGTAGCCAGTGCCCCCCTCTACCCAGCCCGCCCCTACGGCAGAGCCCCGAGACTGCAAATGACTACCTCCCCAGCGACAGCACCTTCCATAGGTGAGATGCCACATGGTGCGGGGTCCGCCCTTCATCTGTGGCGCTCTGCACAACGCCCTGCTGCTGCCGCCTGCTCCCGTGACAGGCGTTGCTGAAACCCAGATCTTGAAGCCCATGCGAGCGCGCGCGCAGTGGCAGCTCAGGGCACAGGGTGCACAGACGGCGATATGCATCATGAGCTGCATACATGAGGAATGCCTTGCAAAGGGGGGCAGGAGGGCATGAGGCAGCGATGAGGTCGATCAGCGGCCACAAACAGCGCAATGTGCAGACTCCCAATGTTGCTGTCAAGGGGCTGTAGCTTCAAGATGTAGCCTTAACACCCAAGACTCCCATGCCCATGTGGCGGCTTGGTGCACTGCTGGCCCTGCTATTGCGCAGGTGGCTGGCGCCAGTACCTGAGTCGCCCAGGCCGTCAGCTTGCTGTACACTGCAAGCCAGTACCCAGCGTGTGCAGTGTAGCTGCCTCAAGGACCTACTGATATCTGAACTTGCAGTACCTTTGATGTGGTCTCCTGGTTTCCGTGCACTAGTGACGCTCCACTTGACCTCTGGTCTCATGCCTCACTTGCAGTAGTCCACTTGACTTCCCCCACAGCATGAGCCACACCTGGCCCTGTCTGCTGCAGATTTGTTTGGGTGGTGCAATTCTTTGCACGCAATGGCTTCACTGTTTTGATTGACAACCACCTGCGGGAGGACAGCACAGCACTGGAGCAACCCCAAAAGTGGCTGCAGGTGAGAGGTCACTGGCTGGCAGCTGCAGCTGTCAAGTCTGGAGGCTTGCATTGTTGTTTGGGATAGGCCACGCTGTTGAACTGGCCCCAAAACCAACTCCACCTTGTAGCGACTTGTTGCTAGGAGGCAGCCTGACAGAATCTTGTTATCTGGTCAAAGATGTGCATTGCAAATCAGATCGTTCAAATCCACAGCACTTACATTCTGCTTGCCCTTCTGTGCAGCTGTGGGCGCAGCTGGCTGGCGAAATCGCCAAGGACCCCTGCGCTGCCCAGAACCTGCTGGTGGATCCTCTGAACGAGCCAGACGAGCATGGGCTGCGCTGGGAGGTCAACGGCGGCAAGCCAGGTACACAACGATGCAGAATCATGAAGATTCTGTGCAATATAAAGCAGTAACATCTGCAGGGGCTAGCTTCAGCGGAGTAGAGTAGGAGCTGTGCTGGGAGGTGTGTTGGACCAAGTCAGGTGTGCTCTCTGACGAGACGTTGTGTGTACATGAATTCTCAATGGACTCATGCCTGCCTGCGTCAGTGTTTGCTGTAAGGTGTCCATCTGAGCAGTGCAGGTGTGAAGGTGGCATGCACACATTGTGTCATGCAACTTCCACCTGTGTGTGAGCTCCAGGTGAAGTGAGATTCCCCAGCGGACACCCATGCTCTGGCCTGAGCGTGCATGTGAAGGCTTGCCGCATCTGGCGCCGATGGATGCACTGGCCCCTCAAAGGCGCTTGAACACTGTATGAGCCACTGCATCTCCTGCAGGCATGGTGTTGCTGTATCTGGTGGCACTGGACGCAGGTCAATAAAGTGCACATAACTCACAAGTATTGGTTCACTGTTCATGAGCCTGGGCATGTGTATGCAGGCTTGGGGGAGCTGTACCTGGCAGCGATGGATGCAGTGCATGCAGTGGCACCTCAGACACGCTTCTACCTGGAGGGCACGGGGCAGAGCGGCCTGGGCTGCAACTGGGGTGATGGGTGAGTGTGCTTGTTCTGGCAAAGCACTGTGCTGAGGGACAGGGGTGGGCTTGACGGTGGCCTGTGGTGAAGCTGGGGCAAGTTTGGAACTGGCCTACCATCTTGGCCTGATCCGGGAGGCTTTATACTAGAGTATCCCTTGCGCCGTGCAGTTCCCAAGGATCTATGCAGCTTTGCCAGGACTTCGGTGAGCAAATGTTCACCGAAGGCCTGAGATACACATCAGGGGGGCTGTGCTCATGGACCGACCTCAGGCTGGCAGCATCAGTCGCCAATGATTTGCAGTGTTGGGCCTCCAGAGCTCCACCAGAACTCAATCATGTGCGATGTTCCTTGGATTTGGGCGCCAGTCGTGCATACATGTTCAGCAAGCATTGTGCCCAAGGCAATAAGCTTCTAGTCGTCGACTGAGAGGTTTTGTTGACGAGGGTGCTATTGATTGCACTGTATGACACAAGCTAGTCATACCATACAGGGTAGGTACTGCTGCCTGTGCACGGCTGCAGCTTTGCTGCCCTGATTCCTGCAACGTAGTCTGCCCCTGCAGGTACTGCATTGACCCTCATGTCATTCAGCAGCAGGGGCTGAGCGACCCAAGACCCTTCTTCCAGGTGGGTCACAAAGTGCCTCAGCTGGCTGGTCACAGACTGGCTACAGTTATGCACCTTCTGGACTGCCCAAGCTGCGTCTTCCTGTCTGCATGGTCTGATAGCAGCACTGCCACGCATAGCCTACAGACGTTCAGGAAAGGCCAATGCTCAGCCGCCGGGCTCTGTGCTTCCTGGCACTCCTTGCTCAATGCAAGCACACTGCCAAACGCGGCCGCATCACCCGACCATCAGCCAGCCTGCCACCTGTTCCTGATGAACCTGCCGCCAATGCGTCGATGATGCGTCCTTTGGCTGCAGGCGCTGTTTCAAAAGCCCTACCTGCATCAGGTGGCACTGTGCCCCCATGTGAGCTTGCTTGACCATTGAGTCTCTTCCCAAGCCCTACCTGCCTCATGTAGCTTGTTGACCCCATGTGGGTTCAGAGTTTGGGGTTCTCGGTCTGCTTGACGTGCGCCAACTACTTGGGCGACGTCGTCCCCCACGTGAGCCTAGCTCCATGTGCCATAGGTCAAATGGCAGCTGCGACTTCTGCACCCTGCAGTCTCCAGCGCACTGCATCCCTGCCACACAAACCAGTTGCAGCAAATTTGAGCCTCAGCTTTGCAGTTGACTGCCACTTCGAATTCTGCAGGTGTATGGCCCTGGAGTCAGCCACTCCCAGCAGGCTGCCATTGGGCCACAGCTGTGGCAGCGCTTGACAGCATCGTTCGGCAGCTTGGGCAGGCAGGGCTTCACATCGCCCAGCGGGCAGCAGGCAAGACGGTCTCGTGTAGTTGGGTTCTGGACTAGCTGGAGCAAGCTTGTTGCCCCTAACTGAGCCGGTGCTGAGGACAGCATCTGGCAGCCCTGCTGGGCAGCTTGGGCAACCAGGGCTTCAGGCTGCTCACTGATTCCCAGGCCAGCCCTGTTTGTGCACTTGGGGGTTGTGTGTTGGCCAGACCTGTGTCCCCTGGGCTAGCACTGGCAGTCGCCATGCACTTGCCTCCTGCAATCATTGAGCTTTTGGAATGGTGTGCTGGCCGAAGTGAGTTGTGAAAAGTCGACTGGGTACAAGGCAAGCTGTTCTGTGCATGTGCAAGCGCTTTTGTTCAGGACCAGGCAAGCTTTGTCTGGCAGCCACTGTACGGCGGGCCAGCTGCCCTGTGCACTGCACAAAGAGGTGCGCAGCAGCAAGTGAGATGGTCTCTGCCAGCAGCAAACTCAGTGGCCATGCTTCAGCTGTGGTGCAAGTAACAGCCAGCGTCTGGGCCACGTCCTCTTGCGGCCCTGCATGTTCATGAATGTCAGCTGTGAATCTGCAGGTTGTCCTCCCCCTGGCCATTGGGGAGTTTGGCTCCAAGTTTGAGGACAAGCTGGACGCTGAGACAATGCATGACCTGGCGGCATACATGGGTGGGCACCTCATGCAAGCGGCTTCTTCCCAGCTCAGCGATACTCCACAGAGCTTCTGTGTCCACCTGAATTCATAGTGATGCGGCACATACATGGAGGCCGCACTGGAAGCCCATCTGACATGCCCGCAAACGCCCAGCAAATGCCAGAGGACATGTGCTCTATCGGGGTGCACCTGAAACTGAAATGCTGCCTCTGGAGTCATTCAAGGTCCAGCAGGTTGAGGTCCAATCGCCACTCTAACCGCTCCTAAGCCATGCAGTTGTCCTTGCAGTCATGCAGGGTGCAGCAGCTGTTTGAGTCCAGTATCCAGTCCAATTGCCCTTCCAGCCATGCAATTGTCTCTGCAGACTGTACAGGTGCAGCAGACGATGCAGCACACCCACCAGTCACACTGCTCCCAAGCCATGCTACTGTCTCTGCAGGCTGTAAGGGCGCTGCAGATGACGGAGCGCATCCACCCGTCGCCCAGTGGTTCTGGTGGTGAGCTGCATTGGGCGCTGCCCCATGCTGGTGCTGGCTGGCGGTGCGCTCATGCAGTGAGCTGTGCCCAGTGTATGGCCCCAGGCTACTGTTGCAGGCAGCTTTACTTGGTGACGTGTGCACTGTGTTCAAACCCCAACCTGCTGCTGGGTGTGAACCTCAGCTTGCCTGTACTGGGCGTTCTGCTGTGCAGCCTGGTCACTGCCTGCTCTGAGCAAAAACATCAATGCTGAGGCTGTTCTGAATGCCGTGAGCTGTCTGTCCAGCACATGTGGGCCAATCAGTGCAAGTGCTATACAGCGCCGAGGACTTGCTGCAGCTCAGCTCACCTGCTGACCAGGCTGCGGGGTGTCAGTCCGTGCGCTGTGGTCTTCTAGAAGGTATTATAGTGCCAGAACGTGCTTTTCTGCCTGCGGCTGCACCTCCAGTACATCTTTTAGTTGACAGACCTGCTGTCATGCTGCGGCAGGTGCTGGAATGCAAACAGTGGAGACACTGGTGGGATTGTGGCAGACGATTGGGTGGGCCTGCAGTGGCAGAAGCTGGGATTTTTGGTGGCCCAATTGGGCTTGCAGCCGTGGTATCTGGGCAACACGCAGCCTGCAGCGGGGGCCATGTCTCCCGAACATGCTACTGCTGCAGCGGGTGCTTCTCTGGCGTCAGCTCCTGATGAGAACATGTCCAAGGCCCAGCCTCAAGAGGCTGCGACTCCACAAGAGCAGCAAGCCATGACCCATGTGCCTCAACAAAGGCCAGGTTTGCAGCATCATGCTGCAGCGAGTCCTGTTGGCTCTGGGGACATTCAGCTGGCAATCAAAGTCAGTGTGCCCTGGCAGGCTGGGGGCTCGAGGTGGCAGGCCACAGTGGAGATGCAGCTTTCAAACACAGGTGGGCACCACATGCTGCTTCCCGTGGGCTCATTTAAGTTGGGGATCTAAACGGTTGCTGATGAACATCATTGACACTGTGCATCTGGAGGGCATGCTTTTACATACATACAACTGCAGATCTTGGAACTTGAATTGAGTCTGTGCATGTATTTTGCAGGTGCTGAACTGGTGCAGGTCCCATGGCAGCTGGAAGTGCTGCTGCCTCAATGCACTTCTGTGGTTCAGAGCTGGAACTGGGAGAATGTGCAGCTCCAGCCAAGCAGCCATCAGGGCACACCAGCTGTTATCGGCTGTGCAAGCCAGGACTGGCAAACGCTTCAGGCGCAGGGCGCCAATCAGGCTTCAGTCGGCTGTGTTCTGGAGAGTTCACACACACAAGGATTTCAGCCAATTGCTGCCTTCCTGTGTGGACAGCCCTGCCAGCTGTCTTTCAACTGATCTGGTACTGTCGATTGCCTTCACTGCTCAATGATCAGCCACGTATAAAAAGGGACACATGAAGTCTCTGTCCCACTGTCATGGCGCAAATCTAGTGCCATGCCTGCTGAGGAGACTGCTGTTGCTTGTCAAAGCCATGAGTGACCATGGGGATGCTCCAATCGCGAACCTTGTTGGGGATTGCTGCTGCATATAGACCCCGGTGTTGGGGCGTAACTGGGCTGTATGTTCGACTGCTGCTGTGCCCCTGCAGGCAGACATCAGATTTGGAAGTGGCAAGATGGGCTTTGTAAACTTCTTTGACAGCTGAGACAGGGAAGCATCTGCAGAGACTGCTCTTCAAGCTGGGCAGCATATTGAAGTTTGCAGACCAAGGCAGCTTGGCTAAAACTACACAGACAGTCAGCTTGCATTGATCATTGACGAGACATCATGGCTCACTTGCACCTCTGCCGTGTTTGTGGCCATTGCCGTGCTGTGCTGCCAGACCTTTGCAGGCAGACACTAACTCAAACAGCGCATGGCACTGCAAGACATATCTGAGACATTCTGTAGCCTGCACCAGGCTGTACGGGCAAACAAGGGCAGGCAGGAAACTTGGTCGCACCATGCAGGGCAATCGTCGAGACACACCTGAGTTTCTGCAGCCTCTGCAGCCTGTGCCAGGCTGTGCTGCAGCTGCTCCAGCTGTCGCGAGAGCAGGTCATGCTGCTTGCGAGCAGTCCCTGCATCTGCAGTGCGCGCCAGCAGCTGCGCTCTCAGTTCCTGTGCTGCAGGTAGCCAGCAATTGTGCTGTCAGGTAGGGGTAAGGGAGGGTAGTGTGGTGCAGCAGCAAGCATGCAGCCCATTGAGCAGATGCGGCCCAGGGGCCCTAACCATATCCCAGATGCACATTGCTGCAAGGATGGTGTTAGGGTGCACCTTCTGTTCGAAAAGGCTGCGTCTGCAGCAGGGTGCCCCACGCTGGGTGCTGTGCAGCTTGCACTTCACCGCAGGCAGGCACACTCACTGTCGCCCTCCAGCGCCTTGACTGCAGAGCGGGACCCAGCGTGCGCCACACGCGCCTGCAGGCGCCCGAGCTGCTCCCCAAGGTTCACCAGCCACTCCCCGTGCCAGGCAGCCCTCTCAGACGGGCTGCGCCTGCAGCCGCACTTTGCAGATGAGCCTGCAGGGATGGCTGACATCAAGATGTCCTTTGTTAGGACTCTGAATATGGCACTGGCCACTGTGTATGCCAGGCAGCCCTCGCAGAAGGCCGGCAGCAACACATCTCAGGGGAGCGACTGACAGGAACAGTGACTCAAATTGCTGTCTAAACCGTGCACCACTCCTGTGCCAGGCAGTCCTCTGAGGCAGGCTGGACCTGCATCCATATGAACCAAGTGGCTTGACTGAGCACTGCATGCTGAGCAAAAGGCCACGTTTCATGTCAGGCAGGTTGTTCGTTAGGACATGCCTGCAGCTGCACGTAATGGGTTGGCGTAGACAAGCACACACCTCTGAAGGCTGCAACCGCCAATTTGTGCCAGGCTGCAGAGCCAGCAAGGGCTTGTCATAGGTAAGCATGCGAGGTATGTCGCACTGCGCTGGAATGCAAAACAGTGCATGTCTGCAACAGCACAACAGGTTTGGGCGTTGTCAAGCACTGCACTCCAACAGCTTACTGGCCACATCCCATGCCAAGCAGCCCCTTGGCTGCCCTGAGCCTGCAGCGACACAGCGTCACAGGTGAGCATGTAGGATGACCCAGAGCCCCCCCAAGAGACATGCCTGTTTATGGGTGGCCCCCTTAGAATAAGGGCTGTGCCTGCAGCAGCAGCATGCCTCTCATGAAATCATACAAGCACAGCCCTCAGGAGTTCTTTGCTGCTCTGGCATGTCCTGCTCTCAGACGGCGGGGCCGGCCATGGCAGCAGAGGCTTCCAGAAGGGAAGTGGGCACCTGATGCAGTCCACAGTACTCCCGAACCTTTTAGCCTGCTGCGTGGGACACACAGCGCTTCCCGGTGCCGGCTTTGGCAATAGCAGTCAGCTACTCACTGATCTGCCCTTGGATGGTCCACAAGTGCAATCACTGGGGCACGCAGATGCTGATCTCAGGCCACAGCAGCTGATCTACCATCATGATTTCACCTGTTTGACCTACGCCTGCTGCTGTCCTGGTCACTCCGCCCCTGAGACCCGATCTGAGGCGACACATCTGCAACACAGGCCAGCATGGGTTGCTTCAGCACGGGGAACAAGTCTGCGCAACAGAGGAGTGCTGGTGAACTCAGCTCAAGCAGGTTGGTCTGTCAGGAAGCTGCAACAATGACTTGGCATGCATTTGAGATCACGCTGGCTGGCATGCGCAGCCAGCATGCAGGCAGGGCTCCCACCTGCAGCATCTGCGAGGCCATTCACCTCACCAGCAGCCCTGACTGCTTCCTGGACCCAGAGCAGCCGTTTGCACGCCACAGTAACAATTGACCAGTGCAGCAACACGCAGGCAGACAATGATCCCCCTCCCCTACACAAACTGCTCATGGCAGTGATGTGCCTGGAGGGGAAGTATGATAGTGCACACATGATGGGGGCTAGGGCAGAGTCAGCTAGCTTTGCACCTGTGCAGGATGGCAATAACAGTGCCCCTTAGCATCTGGCAACTATTTACGTGGGGGCAAGCACTGGGTGGCATCCTGAGCCTTTTCATCTGGGTTGGCGATGTGGTACCAGCTCTGGTGCCTCAGCTCCAGGAGATTCGTCAGTGCCACCAGCCCTCTGGAATGTGTGCACCATCACTGGCTGTGCTGCCGGCTAGATTGAGCCGGCGAAAGGTCCTGCTTACTGGGTGTCCCACCAACCGACATTGTCAAGTCTGGCGGCGTCACCTGCTGGGCTGCAGTGGCTGCCATGGTGGTGCTGTTGCAAGTTTGGTTGCAGAGGTTCAGACAGATAAACATGGCAAAGTATGGCAGTGTCACCTGCTGGGCTGCAGTGCCGGCCTTGCAGGGGCCGGTGGAGGTGCTGGGTGCTGGCCTCTGGCGACAGCAGCGTGTGCTGCAGGGCGGCCACCTGCCCCTGCAGCTGGCTGCATTGTGCGGCAGCCTGCTCCCACTGCTGGTGAACGCGCCCCTCCTGGGCGCGCATGTCGGCCCTGCACTCGAAGTCAAGGCCGTCAACATTGTCAAGGACCCAGGAGATGTCATGGCTGGGGAGCGGCTGTCGCCGCCCTCCTGCATCTGAGTGCACTGCATCGCAGCCTGCTCCGCCCGCTGGTGTGCCCACCTGCGCCCGCATGCCGGCCCTGCAACAAGCAGCGCTAAAGCAATGAGGGGCTATTGCTGTGGCAGCCTGTTGTCACTGCTGGTGGACCCCCCATACTCTGCAGACAGACCTCAGAGTCTGCACAGTATGCATACTTCAACGTCAACTCAGGCTGGCACGGTAGGCAGGCTTGGGAGTTTGTCACTTGGGAGTGGGCCGACTCTAGCCAACCCACTGAGGTCTGTGGACCTGGGCATTGAGCTTCAGGCCAGTGCCTTCGACAGCCCCCCAGTGCTTCCTGTGTATGAGACAAGGTCTGACAGACGCTGCCAGCAGTGCTGGCACCTGCGCCCTGCCTGCATAACAGTTTCTTGTACAAGGCACCACGACTGCCATGGCCCAGAAAGTTGCAATGGGAGTCCAAACGACAGCCGCATGAGCCACAAAGCAGCTTGTGGCGGCACCCACTCCACCCACAAAGCGGCTTTCAGCAGCAACCACGTGAGCCGCCACGCAGCACAGAGGCACCTACCTGAGGTGAGCAGCGGTGCTGCTCAGAATGGCAGCCACCACCTCCAGGGTCGCAGCCTGTGACTCCACGCAGCTGCCAGGGCCCCATCTGGCTGCCTGCGCTGTTCCCTTGCTGGCCCCGAGCGTCCCGGCCAGCTGCAGCTGAGAGTGCAGCTGCTGGGCCGCCACTGCATACAGGTGCAGGTGCGATGCAAGCTGGTGGCAACAGGTCTGGCACAAATGTTGGGACAGCATCTGGAGGTGCATGTATCCCTTGGAGATGGGCAGTGAGGCTGCATTGTGGCAGGCGTGCAACAAAAGCATGGCCCACAACTTTGCGCAGCACCCAACGGGGCCTCAAGAGGCAGCAAGAGCAAGAAGACGGGCTCAAGCTCTTGGCAGGCTCATGGTTGCCAGAGCCCAGGCAGCAATCTTGTCCGTCATCACAGCAGGCTCATGTGTGCTGCATCCCAGCCAGCACCAAATCATCAACTGCTTGGAAACATACTTGCACCTGTGCAATGCACAGCCTTTCACGGACCTGTGCTGCCGCCAGACCCAGCACCCTCCACTACTGCAGTGCCCACTCCTGCCCCTGTTGCCACCACTGGGGCACAGTTGCGGAGGGCTGCAGGGCTGCCACCAGGAGCTGGGTTGTCTGGCGGTGGAGTGTGGTTCAGGTCGGGCACGGGGCCTGCCTGTGCGGCGGCAATCTGCTGCGGAGCGTCTCCTGCGTCCCTGGCAGCGCCTGACTGCCCCGCTGCTGCAGTCTGCTGCTCAGCCCCGCGTGCTGGCTGCATTTGTTCAAGCGGCTGTTGGTGCCCAGGAGGTGGCGTTGCAGGCTTCGACTGCCCTTCTGCAGGCAGTGCCTGCGGGCTGTGCCCGCCCTGTGTCAGGTCTGGCCCAGCAGCACTCCAATCTGACGGCTCTGCTGTCAGACCTGCCAGGACTTGCAGTTTTGCAAGTGATGGATCAGGCGGCTGCTGGGCATCTGACGGCGTGGGGCCGCCAAGCGCTTCTGCTCCAGGTGCCGTCTCGGACAGGACCACTGCACACCAGCAGAGTGCATCAGCAAGCACACACAATACAGCAGGCAGCTGCAGAGAGCCTCATGGGGAGAGGGCACCAAGCTCTCCTGGCAGAGAGGCTGCCTTGGCCAGGAGACCTTCACATGAATTGAAGCGCTTGACGGTCCGCAGTGAATGCTGGCAAGTGCCAAGGTGTTGCTCTCTGTGAAACGGCGGCCCAACCTTATGGTGTATGCTGTGCACCCACAGTAGGGGCCAGCACTACAGATACCTGGCATTGCGTCTCCTGGTCCAAGACAGGCTGCAAACCCAGCAGCGGCAATTCACAATCACCGGCTTACCTCAGGAGCAGCCACTCTTGCCACTGCCAAGATCCAGATCCACCCTGATATCTGGCCTGGCATGGGCTGGATTGACGGCGGCAGCTCTCATACATGGTACCCAGACAAGTTGCGTTAGGCCTCAGCTGGCTGAGCACCTCTTGGTACCCAAGCAGACAGGAAATGATGTAACGCGCTTCAGGTCACCTGCATCCATGCGCCCGCCCACTGCAGAGTCCCGAGCCTCAGCTGGCTGCGCTCTTAGCTGGTCTAAAGCTGCGGCCTGCCTGGCCGCTGCCTGCGCCCCCAGAGCAGTTGCCTCGTGCCCTGCCATCTGCAGTAGGCTGGTGGATACATGGTCTGAGACTGAAGCTAGAGCCTCCCTCCCAGGGGCGGCTGCCGTCGTGCGCCGGCGCGCCGCCAGACGGCTGGGCACCTCTGGCAAGGCCTGCCTGCTCCCACTCAAGCGCCCTGCACACAGTCAGGAGACCCTGTGAGTGGTGTGGGCAGCTGCTGCCATGTCTCAGGGTGGCTGAAGGCAGCTGCTGCCAGCCCGCTGAGCGCTGTCTCAAAGCGCCCTGCACGGTGACAGGGCTCCCTCTTTGCCCACACTTTGCCGCTGACGGAAGTCCTCGTGGACCCGCGGCCTTGCCTCATAGATGTTGTGTGAGACAAAAACCTATAGATGTTGTGTGAGACAAAAACCCCCTGCACAGCGCATGATAGCAGCTGACTTGCCAGTAAGGCAGAGCCCAAGCCAATGCATTGGGTGCAGCCCCCTTCCCCTGCGTTTCTGGAACCCACCACATACAGGCCTGTGGTACCGAAAACCTCCCTTGGCAGGACTGATGCAATGTGCATGGCTGACTCTCACTGCCGGTCCAGACGGCAGCTTCCAGCGCCGCCTGCAGCGCTGCTGCCCTGCAGTAGTGGATGCTGCCTCACAAAAGCCTTTGTAGACGATTGCAGTGGCGACCTGGTGCAGTGTGCGCAGCAGCAGCCGACCTGAAGGGGCGAAGTTGAGCGCTGAATCTTGGAAATGCAGCTGCCTTGCCCTGAACTCATGCCCCGCTTCATGCAGGCTGGTGTGACCACCGCACTAGGCAGCCCTCATGCAGCACGCTTGGCAGCAGCTGACCTGCCAGGAGTGCAGGTTCCAGCGTTGCCCTGCGGGATGCAGCCGCCTTGCTCGACGCCCGTGCCCACGCCTCATCGTCTGTGTCGCTGGCTGATGCAGCCTGGTCAGCGCTATTCCCTCCAGTGACCTGCAGGCGCGTGGGCAGTGCAGCCAGTCGCGGCCTTGTCATTGACAGGCAACTTGCAGCGCAGTGCCCGAACCCACCTCTGGCACCTTGCTCTGGGAACCCAGCCGATTGAGCCGCTGCTGAGCCAGTGCAGCTGCAGCCGCCTCCCCCTGCTGCTGCGTGGTTTGCCTGGCCGCCAGGGCACCCCCAGCATCGCTGGCAGGCCTGCTGCCCTGCTGCCGCGAGAAACGACGGGCAGCAGCCACTGCAGCCAGCCCCTTGGGGTTGTCCTCTGCATCGGCCGCGGTGCCTGCTGGGAGCGGCGGTCTGACGTGACCTGCTGAGCTACTGCCAACAACCCCACTCTTGGCGACCGGGACTGTCCCCCGGTCTGGCCTGCATGCCAACATAATGCTGTGAGTGCAAGGACAATCTGCAGAGGGACGAGCACAACAGCATATGAGTGGCGCAGCAGGCAGCGCAAGTCACAGAAATCAGTGAGCAGAGTTGTGCGCTGCTGCAGGGCAGGCAAGTTTGACTGAGAGTGTCAAGGCTGATGGCTCAGAAATGTTTGTTTCGCGCCAGCCTATAATGTTGTAGCCCACCTGAGGGCTGCTGGAGAGTTGCTAGAGGCTGTGATTCGGGGCTCAGGGGCTGCCTGCTGCTGGGTGATGCGTCTCAGGAGGGCAGAGCCCAGCTGCGTCCCAGACGTGCTGCCTATGACTGCAGCAGGGCTGGGCGCAGGCTGGCTCTGGCTTGTGACCCGACGCAGGAGAGCTGACCCTGCTGCAGAGGCCCCTGCGGCAGCAGCAGGCCGCCAGCTGAGGAACCCAGCCTGATGGGCATGAGCTACATGGGCTGCAAGCGACTGCAGCCCCCAGCAGCTGTGCAAGGCTGCCCTCTGCGCAAGCGCTGGTGCAGCTCAACAAGATGGTGACATCTGAGGCAACAGCCTCAGATGGGTGACCGGCCTCATGCAAGGCCTGCCCGTCCGACACTGAGGCCATGGCAGGCACCTGCCTCTGAGCTGCCCTGCTGGTGCATGAGCTGCTGCAGCAGGCTCAGCCCCTCTGGCTCGTTGCATTACTACCTGCTGCAGCAATGCTGCTGACACGGCAGCCAAGACCACAGCGTCCCCTGCCCACTGCCGGTGGGAGCCATGTCTTTGAGGAGAACCCTAGAAGCACCTGGCTTTGCGGGCCCCCGCCCTTGCCTGAGCTGCCTGCTGCATCCACTGCTGCCGCAGTGCAGACCTCTTTGACTCATGTTCGGCACAGGCATGTGCAGGTATGCAGCTGACTTGACATCCAGGGTGCTATGACCTCATCCTCATTTGAGAGCCTCTTCAAGACACATCCTCCCCGCCTCTCCTTTCAATCAGAGCCTATGATTACCTTTTCCCTGGTCTGCATCCTGCCCTGTGGTGCTGTGCTGCTTAGTGAGCCGCCGCAGCAGTGCCGAACTGCCCTCTGCCTCCGGCCCAGCCCGCTGAAGCTGGCTGCCAGAGCGCCGCAACAGGGGCTTGGACAGCTCCAGCGCGGTGCTGGCTGCTGCCCCACTGGTCCTCTGCTGAGTCACACGCCGCATGAGGGCTGAGCCCTGTGCGGCAGCGGCAGCAGGCTCTGCGGCGCTGGCATGTTCCGAGCCGCTCTGCTGCTTAGTCAGGCGCCGGAGCAGGGCAGAGCCCTTCTCCTCTGCTGCAGGCTGCACAGGGCAAGCACGTTGATGGTTAGCATGCATCGATGTTCAGGCAGACAGGTGTGGGATTAAACTGAGCAGACACATTGCTTTTGTGCTTGGGACTGCACACAATGTCCAAATGGCCAGCAAAGGTCAAATGCTGCTCATAAGGTCAGATGCTGCTCATGCGGATCCCTCCTGCTCTACTGCAGGCAGCAGAGTCACGTCCAATGAATGTTAGCATACTGTCGAAGTGCAGGCAGCATCGAGACTGAAGAGGGAGACATGCCATGTCTATGTTGGAGCCTGCACGCTGCAGCGTCAACATGAGCAATGGCAAGCACTGGTCAGCATGCTGCTACTTGCAGGCTCACAAGACGCAGGCAACACTGGTCAGCATGTGTCCAGGCAAGTCAGGTCTTCCCTCAAAGGCAGCAGCAGGTCAAAGTCAAGTTAAATCCCCTCTCAGAGGCAGCAAATGTGTTGCAGGAAGGCAGGCCTGGCAGAAATGACAGGCTCTCTCCTGGAGCCAGCCGCTGCAGTGTCCAATTCAGAGTGGCAACCACACATGGCTGTCAATTGCAGTGAATGACCTCCCCGGCTTAGAAACCCCTCTTACACAGCAAAGGGGGCTGCTGCCAAGCTCAAGCGGGCTCGCCCTTCCAGGGGCCAGATGATCTTGAGCAGGCCTGGCAGTGGACAGGCTGTGCAGTTTTCATGAAACACGCAGGTACGGCAGCAAGTGAGCTGTGCACTTGTGTGAAGTCTGCAGGCAGGGCAGTGCGTGGGCTGTGCAGTCCAACAGCAGTGCGCTGTGTACTTCAGTTGAAATGCCTCATCAGGGCAGTGATGGACCCTGCGCAGTCCCAGTGAAGTGCTGACCTGCTTGGTGAGGCGTCTGCTGGCGCTGGCTCCTATGTCCAGTGTTGAGCGCATGTGGCGTGGCCCTACAGGCAGCTTTGTCTATGTGAGCAGACCCTACCAGTCACGTCGACATATGGCGCCGGGGCATTGAACAGCAGATGGGGGCACAGTCCCCCTCCAGAAAGTCTGCGAGGGCTCTCTTTGCTGGCTGCAATCTCGTACGCAATGCGGTTCGCACCTTCACTGGCAGTCATGCGCCTTCAGCTGGCTGAGCTTCCAAATCAGCCGGCACTGCAGGGAAGCGCTTTGCTGCCGGAGCACCCTGCATTGCAGGCAGAGGCTGAGCTGCAGCTATTGCACTTGACTCTTGAGGAGTGTGTGGTGGACTCCGCATGACGCACAAACCTTGGCCTGGCAGGGTAAGTGCTGAGCACAAGCACTATTGCCAGCAGCCATAAGAAGGCGGGAACTCTGTAGTCATCTCACAAGCCCCGTAAGCCAACCTAGCACATGTTCTGGGCCTATGTGACACGAACTTCTCGCTGCAGCTTCTGCCCCTTGTTACATCCACCTGATGGACACAATCACTGATGTGTTCGGCACAAGCTGGCAGCTGGGGCCGATCCTGCTGGCCAGGTGGGCCTTCGGGCCAGCTCACAAAGCTGATGCTTGGTCCAAGCATCAGATTCTCTCACGAAGAGAGCCCCTGCTGCAGGATGTCGGTTTCTTCCACCCTTGGACTACCCTGGGGCCTCAGATATGCTGGCGGGCAGGGTGTCATTCAGGGAGTGGAGGCGGGTGAGTACGTCTCCAATGCACCTGCCCCTGAGGGCTTGCAGAGCATCACATATCTACCGACAATCTGGAATGCTGCCTCCCAGATGAATGCAAGTGCATCTGGAATCTGCTCAAGCATGAGCCTGTTGTCTTCCACCGGTATATGTTTGCTGCAGGCAATGCCAATGGCATAGCCAGACTGACGGCAATCATTGTGAACCTGGGACTAGAGAAGCTTGCCGCAGGGATTGTGATCAACCTCACGGACCAGGGAAAGGCAGACATTGTTGCCCAGGTGGGTTCACTTTCGTGAGGTGGTGTTACATGCACTGGGAGGCTAGCCATCGAGCTGAGCCTGTGCTTTATGTGGGTCTGCAGCCAGTTGGCCAGCATGTCATGAGATGCTAGACTCTGGCTGTGGCCATTCAGCAATTTTGAGGGGCAGCTGACGATGAAGTTGAGAATGGCGCCGCTTCATGAATGGAGGCCTGGCCCTCACTTCAGCATCAGAGTCTAAGTGGCCTCAAATGACACTGGGCCATTGCTTCAGCTGGCTGGTGAGTCATGAGGGGCAAAGACTGCCGAGCAGACTCAGCTCCCCATTTGGTGCCGTGTCGCTGCTGCAGGCTGCCTGGCGCGGCTGCCTCGCACCACGCACACGTGACGGACACAGGGGCTCTGAAAGCAGCTGCTGATAGGCGGATGCATCCCTCTCTCTGGCATCTGCATTCAGCTTCTCAGTAGAGGCCTTCGCCCCCACACCAATGTGCATGGTGCATGGGAGGGACCTACCCCAGACAGGACTGCTGGGAGCTGCAGGGCACTGGGACTAGGACAGAGAGGCAGATTTCCATGTACAGATGGTATTTGACATTCTGCAAGAGACATCCCACGGTAGCATTGATGGAGAGCTGCATGTGCGGGCCGCAAACCTGGCCACTGTGGAGTGCGCTTTGCAGCGCCCGCTGTGGCTCCGCCTCTTGGTGCCGCCCAAGCAGAGGGGCTCTGCACCAGGCAGCAGTCCTTCTCTGAGCCGTCTGCTGGGCTGCAGATCTGCCCAGGCTGATCGCTGAGCTGCAGCACAGCATGCTGCTCCTATGCAGAGCGCCACACCCTTTTGGGACATTTGATGCCTTACTTTGTAGTGCAGGTTACGATGTGCTACCTATCCTGGCATACCACTCTCACATTGTTTGAGAGCTGCAGGCTCAGGATGCTCTCAGCAACAGCAAATCACAGAGGCGGTGCTCGATTTGCCTGACGCGCAAATAGGCTGTGATTACTGACCTGAGCTGCAGGTGACAGTGGAGATGATGTTGCCTACCTCGTCAAGGCTGCACAGCAGCAGAGATGGCAACTGCTGCTCAACTGCAGCGTAGGGCGGCCAATAGAGGCTGACGCAGATGTCTTCCTGCGTTGTCAAAGTTGCAATTCAGCTGTTGACCTCTGCTGGACGGGAATCCTCAGCCATGGAGGTGCTGCTGCAGGCGGCCACACAAACCCTGGCCAACAAGCGGCGTAGCCCTCGCTGCGGAGCTCCACAAAGAAGGAATCCTTAGGGCCATGCATGGCTGGTTGGCTGAAAGTGGCCAACCATTGTGTGGCTGCCCTGCGCTGCAGGTCACAGTAGAGATGCTGAACAACCAGAGCATCACAGAGATGACCTCCATCAACCAAGCCATCCTGGCCGAGGGGCGCATGGATGTGGGTGCCTCCATCTCATCAGAGATGGTCAAGCGCGGCAACACCCAGTTCATGGAGGTGAGGCCAGCGGCAGGGTGGGGGGGACTTGCAGAAGTGGCTCGAACTGAGAGCAGAGGAGCGGCAGCAATAGTGCTGCATCCAGGGATGGGGACATCCAGATTCTCCAGCATCTGATGCATTTACCATGGCAAGCTGCTTGTGTCCCATTGAGTGGGCCACCACCTCATGAGAGACGACCACAGCAGCACTCAGTTCCTGAAGGTGGGGAAGTGCCCGTAACAGTACCGCCCACTACCTGAACATCGCTCCAGCTGCACAATCTGCTGTTGGACCAGCCAATGTGTGAGCTTTGGACAGAGAAGCTGGATCTTGGCAACATCCAGGTCCAAAGGTGAGACCAGCTCTTGGGATTGCTGCAAAGAGGCCGTCTGGCTCTGGCTCCCCTGCGGGACTAGATACTGGGGCTGCAGCATGTGTGTAGGTATGTCAGGGCAACTGCTCTGCAGCACGGGTGCTGATAAGGTTGAGGAGGGCGGCTTTGGGGGTCCCTCCCTGGGGCGGGGGCAAGTCGGGTTGCACCACCAAAGGCGAGCAAGTCCCGTGCTCACACTTCCCTGCAGGTGTTGAAAAATGCAAAGGAGCAGTGGACAGAGGGCAAGGGTCCTCAAACTACGTCAGCAGCCTCCCCTAGCCACGGCACTGAGAGTTCAGCCGACAAGAAGTCGGTTGTGGAGCAGGTCCGAGAGGGTGTTGCCAGCGTGACACAGAATGCTCAAGGTGGGTCAAATGTTGCTCAACATATGTAGACATCCTGCTGAGGGCAGGTGCCTGAGGCTCAGACTACAATGTGACTGGCAAATGCAGCCTTCGCCTGCCTACAGCCGGCATGCATGATCGCATCAGTGTCCACTCTGCTTGCTGGGTCAGGCGGGCAAGCTGGGAAGGCGCCCCTGACAAGGGCTGTGTCTGTCGGCAGCTGGCAACTTGTCCTTGCAGCTGGCTGCATTCAACGCTGCCCTCCCTACACTCATTGCACAGTCATTCTCTCAAATTGCAACATTGTTCAGATGAAGCCCTGAAAATGGTGCTCCCCCAGGCACGCCTCCTGCAGGGCTGTAGAGGCAGAGCAGGCAGAGGGAAAAACCAGCACGGATGTTGTCTGGCGCATCAGCAGAGCATGCACATCCCACTCCATGCTGCCCACCCCGAACCACACGAGAGGTGGCATATGCAGTCTGAGGGGTCCTCTCCCTCGCCGTTCAGGGTCGAACAAGAGAAGCTGGGGTTGGCGGACATGCGAGGACTCCTGGAAGACAACACAGCCTCAGATGACGCATCCTTCCCCTCCCTCCTGCAGGGTCTGATCAGAAGGCTGCACAGGCAAAGCAGGCAGAGGTGCAGGCCAACAAGAGTGTGGGACAGCGCATCAGCGAGGCCATCTACGGCGAGGACAGCACCCAAGACAAGGCCGCCGCCCAGGGCAAGGGCGTGGGGCAGCGCGTCAGCGAGGTGGTCCGCGGCGAGGACAGCAGCCACGACAAGGCTGCCAGTCAGGCCAAGGACGCCAGGCGTACCACATGGGAGCAGCTGCAGTCTGGTGCCGCCACTGCGGCGCAAAAAGCCAAGGGTGAGCTGATGTCTTGCTATGCGGAGAATTTCAAGGGCTTTGCCGCGCAGGGACCCAAGGGTAGGCTGGCGTCTGTGCAGGGGACTCTGAGGGATTTGGCCATGCAGGGAGCCAAGAAAAGAAGGACATCTGTGCAGGGTGTTTGCCAGCCTCAAGCCTGTTACGGTTGCGCCACGAGACAGCATCTGCAACTGGGCCGCCAAGGATGCGCTGCTGTGGCTCCTGCATATGCCAAAAGCTATGGGGCTCCTTGAAAATCGCTGCAGAGGCACCAAGACAAGGAGCAGCTGCAGTCAGGGGTAGCCACTTTGGTGCAGCAGGCTAAGGACAGGCTGATATCTATATCTGAGCACAGAGTTTGGGGGAACAATCAGCCTCGAACCTCCTGCGCAGGAGGCTCCACGACGAATCAGTTGCAGTCAGATGGCCACCATGGCGCTGCTTAAATGCAGCTTGTTGCAAAATGTGAGCGAAACTCCCTCAACTGCACCCTTGCAGATGGCGCCGCAGTCGCACAAGAGGTTGTCTCCCAAAAAGCAAGCGAGGCCAACCAGGCTGCCGGAAGCGCGGTAGACCGTTTGGATCTGACAGCCAAGAAACAGGAGCCATCACGTACTTTGTGAAGCTCCTCAGGATCTTTGTCAAGTTTGAAAGGTATTTGGGACAGCATTCAGCTATTCTATTCAATGCACGTAATTCAGTTGGCAGCAGGAACACCAATGGGTTGCCAATCCATCTTAAGCTGTGAGCGTTCAAACACAAAAAGGGCTTGCACGTTTTTCTGGGAATGCTAGAGCAGGGCCTCTGCGACTTCAAGATCTGGGGTCTTCTTCAATGCAGCATGCAACAAGTACCTGTTCTGGCAGGAGCTTGGCTTATGCTAATGCAGGGGCCAGAGTTACAGCAGGGAAACAGTGAGGACACCTAACATTAGCCACACAGAGAGTCTGATGATTTCTCTGGGGCTGGCAGCGGTATGTGGGTGCTGAAGGCAGGATGAGTTGCTTGCAGCAGTCCTTTCCAAGATGTAGCCTGTGCTACCGTGGCTGGTGGTGGGCGCCTTTATTTGAAGAAAATTGCAGCTGATGTGTGCTGCAGCCAAAGACAGGACCTTCTGGATGGCGGCTCAGGCTGCTGTTGTAAGCGCCACCACAGGTGCAATGCACAGCAGTGGTCCCAGCTGTGTCAAGTGACGGGTTGCTGGGCCTGCACGACTGCCACAGCGTCCAAGCGGCTGCATCACTTGCAGCAGGACCTGCTGTGAGGGCCTGGCAGCGTCGTCTTGGCACTGGGCGGGTCGTTGTTTGTTGGGTGGGACGGTGGCAGCTGGCAGCCACAGCTGCAGCTCTACGCATCCAGAGAGCTGCTGTGCTGAGTGAGGGCGCAGCGGGCCAGTGCAGCAACGAAGCGCCTGATGTGCTGAAGGGAGGTGCAGCGTGGGAGGCCCCTCCCAACGCAGCAACAAAGTTGTCACTGCGCTGAAGGAGCATGCAGTAGCCATGGCTGCTGCAGGCCAGTAGGCCCCATGGAAACCTGGGGCAGTAGCGCCAGAGGCTGCCTTGGGGCAGCAGCTGTGCAGCTGCTGCACTAGATGAGCGTGCAACACCAGAGGCCCTCGTCTGGAGTGCCCGGACTCTGCGCTTGCTCCACAATTGCGTCTGTCTTGGAGTGATACTGCGGGCAGGGAGGCACAGTTAGCAGCCAGAAACAGGGGTCGTGGGAGGTTGATTCTGATGTGAAACGATTTTGTGTCTGCAGCCAAGGCCTGGAATCTAGCAGGGCGTGACCAGCAGAGGGGCGGCTGAAGTCAGCTCCCTCTTGCATGGGCACAATGAGGCTCTGCATCTGTGCAAAGCAAGACAATGAGAAAAACCCGATGCACTGTGCTGTGTGATGTGCTATAAGGGCTGCTTGCTTAGCGCTTTTGAGCAGAGCTGGGTCTTGGTGCAGCAGCATGCTGACGCGATCAGCTTAACCCACAGCAGAGGGATTTGGGGAGCTGAAGTATGCAGGCTTCAAGCAGAGGGACTCGGGGAGTTGGAAAATGCAGGCTGCAAGCAGAGGCAGCTCCCCCTGGCGGCTGCACCTCAAGCCGTGGCTCACTGCAGCAGCTTGCTACTGAGATGACGCTGTCATTACAGCTTCTTTGGAGGGGCTTGGGAAGCGAAGCATGCAGGCCACCAGTGAAAGAAGCTCCGTGCTGTGGCTGGCCCGCATGGCCCGGAAGGCAGGAGGCTTGCCAGCAGCATGCCACACCACACGATGCACGGTGAATCCATGGTGGGAAGCCGCCAGGGACGCCGAAGCATGCTGACAGTCAGCAGAGCTAACGTGCACATGTGCAAAGGGCTCCAGTTGCTCACCACCGGCAGCAGCATGCTGCTGCCGGTCTCTAGCGCTGCTTGGGGGCAGATCTGCCAACAGCTCAGGATATGAAACAGAAGCTCCATGCTGCCTGCTGCCCCCTACCTCCGCCAACAGCATGCTGCTGCTGATGATGAGATGGTCATGCATCTCCACAGCACCCCCAAGAGCAGCCCTGCCCAGATTTCAGCTTGGTGACAGCCGACTGGTGCCCCCTCACCTCATCCAGCATGCTGCAGCTGCTGATCAGGTGATCATTCATCTCCAAAGCGCCCGGCGGTAGCCCTGCCAGGAACCACTGGTTCACTTTGATCTCGTCCATGCCCATGCGCTGCGAGGGATCGGCCACCAGCACCCGTGTCAACAAGTCCAGACCCTCCCTTGAGACGGCAACATCCTGCGGGGCAGCCAGAAGGGGTTATGCCCCGATAATGTCTAAAAGACAAACACAGCTGTGCGCAAACGGTGCAGTCAAGCCAAACACAGCTGTGCACAGATGCAGCCAGCAAACAGTGTCGCCAAGCCAAGCAGTGTGCGGATGCAGCCAGGGAACAGTGTCGCCAGGCCCAATACAGCTGTCGCAACTGCAGGCACCAGTGTGAGCAGCATCAGAAGGGCCAGGCCAGCTCTAGAGGCTGCCACATCCTGCACGAGCAGTGAGTCGATGTTACAGGGAAGGGTTTCCATGGTCGTACTGGGCCTGGGCTTGCTGCTACCAGGCGTGACTTCCCATGAAGACCTGCCAGAGGCCTTCCTCTGGCAAGCAGCATTTGATTCGTTTTCTGATGACACCACAGCCTTGAGTCCTGGTCTCAATGCGGCAATGCAATTTATGACAAACATCTGCCTGCCCCTGTACATGCACACACCATGCAAGCGCTCACCTGGGGAATGGTGTAGTTGGCGGCCACCACTTTCCGTGCAAATCTGGGGTCCTTGGCGTCAAAGGGGTACTTGCCAAACAGGATGGCATAGAGGATGACGCCACAGGACCAGATGTCTGCTTTCTGCAGCATGAGCAAGGCCAAGACTTGCTGCTGAGTGCTTGTCTCTTTCACGACTTAAACAATTGGAGACTTCACACTCTGCAGCAGGGGCAGGCAGCAGTGTGGAAGCCCTGGGCCTGAGATGGACTGTAAAGAGCGAGGCGCATCGCATGAGGCCTGATGCGCGCCTCGTGAGAGACAGAAGGGCGGCCAGGGAGTGCGGGGTGGCAGCATGCAGGGCGACGCAGCAAGTTCAGATGTCTGGCTCCACAGCTGTAGGGAAGCGTGAAGGTGTAAGAGCCTTGCAGCCGCACTGCAGGACGACAATGGAGCTCGGCAGCAGGAGCAAGTGTCTGTCCTGATGCGGTTCACAGGTGCACCCCTTGTTGGGGGTGACCATGGGTCAGCAGCGGACCTTGGCATCATATTTGTTATCCCCCAGGATGACCTCTGGAGCCATGTAGACTGGCGTCCCCACTCCCGTCTTTGCCGGGCTGTTCATCTCATGCTGCAGCAGGCAGGGTGTCAGCAGCAGGCAGGGTGTCAGCAGCAGGCATGCACAGGGTGAGAGAAGGCTGGGCGCGGCGCCGGCAGCTGCCCTCGTGCTTGAGATGCCAGACATGGCAGCCTAGCTTGAAGGGTGCTGCTCGCAGCCCAGGACAGGTGCGCCTGCGCAAGGGCTGGCGCTCACCTTAGAGTAGCCAAAGTCGCAGATCTTGAGCAGGGGGCGCGTCCCGTCCCTGCAATCCCGGTCCAGCAGCAGGTTCTCCAGTTTGAGGTCCCGGTTTGCAACGCCCTGTGGCCAGGGGCAGAGCCGGTGAGGGAATTGCAAACACCAGCAGGATGCCAGCACAGCAGGCCAACTAGCTGCACAACAGCAGGCCTGTCCAGGAGTGCAGCTTCATTGCCTTGGGAGAAGACTGTTATGCAGCGTGAGCGCAACTGTAGGCACCATAAGCACAACTGTGCGCAGCGTGTGCCATGGCTAAGACGTTGATCATTTGATGCCACCCTGGTTGGAACAGGGCGCTGTTCAGCAGCGCAGCTGCGGTTTCGGTGTTGTGCACATTGCTGCCAATGGTGGCCTGCACAATGCAGACGTGTGCAGACACTGTGACTGCAGCCACACCTCGGCAGCACAGACACCTTGCGGTTGCAGAAAGTCCACCTATGCCTGCCCTGATGGCAGTGATAAGGGCTGCCAGTTCAGACAGACGTTGCAGTAACCATGACGTGCGGTGGCTGTTATACAGCCCCACGATGAGCTGCTGGGCAGATGTGACAGGTCTTCCTCTTGGTCAGGCGCCCCTGGGCTGGCATGCCACCTCCTCACCTTGCCTTGGCAGGATAGCAGGCCCGGGATGAAATGCATGTTTGGTCTTTCCGGCAGACCAGGGATGAGATGCATGGTGAGCTGGGCTGTGCATTATCTGAC
This sequence comes from Asterochloris erici, assembly GCA_019693375.1. Lineage (NCBI taxonomy): Eukaryota > Viridiplantae > Chlorophyta > Trebouxiophyceae > Trebouxiales > Trebouxiaceae > Asterochloris > Asterochloris erici. Next base: position 2,781 of record JAAMXJ010000676.1, on the reverse strand, counting down.
AGCCCAGTCGAAACCAGCCCCACCTTGCGGTGGCAGTAGTCCAGCCCAATGATGAGCTGTTGGAAGATCCAGCGGGACTGTGTCTCAGCCAGACGCCCATGGGGGCGGTGCCCCAGAGTGTAGGCGAAGAGGTCCCCGCCCTGAGCAAACTCCATGGAGATGGCAAGGTGCTCCTGCGTCAAGAACACCTGCAGCAAAGCGTGGCTGTGGAATGGGTTGCAACAGCCATGACAGACTGAGGGACAGCCATGTGATACTGCGCCAAGGGCACCTGCAGCTGAGCATGACGGATTTGCAGTGGGGTGCAGCAAGCGTGGCCGCCTCAGCAAACTTGAAGAACAAGGCAAAGTGCTTTTGTGTCAGGGGGGGGGCCATAGCAGATTATGGAACATGGGGTGCAGCAAACATTACAGACAAGGCTCACCGCTTGGCATGCATGACACAGAAAGGCCTCCCTGCAGGCTCGCACTGCTGTGGCACACAGAATGGGGGTGCTGCGCGGAGTCTGCCTTCCACCGGCTTGCACTGCCTCGTCAAGTCAGACTCTGCACAGTGCTCACCTCTTTGATGGACACGATGAGTGGGTGGCGCAGCCCGCTCTGGTTCTGGATCTCCCGCTTCACGTAGGTCTTGTAGTTCTTGACAAAATCCCCACGCGGGAGCAGCTTGATGGCCACCTCCACAGGGGGCTGCGTCCGCAGGTCAAGCGCCTTGATGACCACGCCAAAGGTGCCCTGCCCTAACTCGCCCGTCTGCAGGCACTCGAGGAAGACCGTTGGGGACAGTGATGACGCTGCACAGGGTTGAGGGAGGCAGATAGCATGGCGGGGGATCAAGCAGGGGCTGCGCGCGCAGGTCCAGCCCTTTGATCACCATGCCAGAGGAGCCAGGGTACGCCCTGCCCTAGCCTGCCCTTCTGCCGCTTCCTCAATGCTGGGGGGATGCGGGCAGGACACGGTGTTGCTAGGAGCTGAGAGGGCAGCCTGAATGTGTTGCGCTGTGCCAAAGCTGCCCGACCCCGCAGCTCTGGTCTGCAGGGAAGGGGGCAAGCCCAGCTCGAGAGCAGTCACAGGCGCAGACAGGAAGGGGAAGTGTCAGCTGCCTAGCCTCACACTGAGGCCTGCGCGGGCCAGGGTCTAGGAGCCATGGGACAGGGCAAGCTTGATGCTTCAAGGCATGTCCAAAAGCCAGGGCCTGAGCTCCACCAAGGGAGCCTGCGAGGCTGGGTACTCCTGAGGCTTAGTAATTCCCAAGCTGTATGGTACCCAGGCTGGGTAATGGCGCGGTTGGGCCTTTACCTGGCCTGGAAAGGATCCACACCACTGAGAGACACACCACTGAAAGAGTCACAGTGATTTCCAAGCCCTGTCGCAGGCTGTGCACGGCCTCTTCAACAGCAACTTTTGCATCCTTCGCCTCATCATGTCGAAGGAGTGCGCGCCTGCTTCATCATGTCATGCACAGGATGCACCCCTGGCCCAGGGTGCTGACATACCACAGAAGTCCAAGTGAGCACAGCAAGCACTCCACCTTCACCTAGTGGTGGAGGCCCTCCGAGTGATCGCAGCGCTTACAGTGCAGAGGAGCCTGATATTGCTGCACGGAGGGCAAAGCTCGACCCCTGGGAGTGCCATGGCGCTCGTCTGCATACATGCCAAAGTGCTCACACCAAGCTTCTGCGTTTTTTGAAGATGCAGTCCCTGCCTGCACCGCCGCACCAATGCCTCACCTGCACATAGTGAGGTATACCCGCCAGGTATTCGCCATGCTGCTGCTGCGGTTGGGGCTGGGCCTGCCTGCTGCTCATTAGCAGCAGAGACCGGCACAGCCACGTCCACGGGGAACGGAAGGAGAGGTCCGACAGGTATACGGTGGGCTGTGACTGAGGTGGCTCTGCTTGCGGCTCAGGCCAGCTGCAGATGAAAAACAGTCTGGTCAGTGGGCAGCGGGAAAGACTCTCCATGTGTAGGGTGATGTCCCTGCACGGAGGCTCTACCCTCAGGCCGGGCGCCCCAGCAGCAGGACAGGTTTGAGGGCAGGCGGCCCGTGTAAGATGAAGACTGTTGGTCTGTTTGCGGGGACGCCCCCAGCACCTCAAGCCAGCTGCCAGGCAAGGAGAGTGATCTGGGGACATGCCAAGCTGCCCTGCAGGCGGCGCTTCAAATGCTGCAGGGGCCGTTGTACTGCTGCCACTCTGTTCCAAACAGCACTCCGATCGGTTCCGACAGCATTTCAATGGGCCAGAGGCGCAGTCAATGCTTGAAGACAAGCACCCCCGCCCCCACACAAGCTCTCCCCTGCAGTGCACATGGTAGCAGACCGCAGGACTGAAGCAGGGACAAAGAAGACATGGCAGGGGTTGGGCAACCCCACCCTTGGGTCAGGAACTTGCAGAGTCAAGCAGCCACAAGGTGCCGAAGTCTCAGGTGGGCTGCACACCTGAGGCGCTGCTGCCAGAAGGGGTTGGCGGAGGTGAGGTCTGCCAGACTGCCACCGGTGCAGCAGCGAGGGCCCCTTCAGCCGACGTCCGCTCCAGCCAGTGGTCCAGGCAGGGGCAGGGCGCAGAGGGCCTCACGGTCTGCTCTAGCGGCAGCGGGCCCTGGCTGGAAACCTCCTGGCACAGGGACTCGCGGGTGCCTGCCTGCTCTAGCAGCAACGAGCCTGGGCTTGGCGCCTGGCGCACTGGGCGCACCCTCACACCCAGCTGTGCCCTCCTGCCAGCTCTGTGCTACAAGAGTTGCAGCCGCCGGGGTCGCGGGGGCGCGGGCGCGGGGGCGGGGG
>JAAMXJ010000674.1:0-18669 GCA_019693375.1 Asterochloris erici | reverse complement strand
GCCCGGGTGCGCCCACCTGAAGTCAGAAGCCCCCACAAGAATGCCGTCCAGCTGGTACACAAGCGCATTGATGGGCAGCATGCCAATTGCGAGGGGGAGCAGCGATGAGATCTGGACCTGCACCTCTGCATCTGTGGAGAAGATGCAGGGCAACCAGGGAGCTGCGGTGCCAAAGATGACTACTAAGCCGACTCCCAGAGCTGCTCCCAGCTCGAGCAGCCTGTCAGTCAGAGCGCGAGTCTCGGCTGGATTGCTCTGCGGGCAGGCACACTCAAAGGCTCATGATGAAGAACATGCTTGCCCCCAGGCATGGTCTGCTGTCTTGGCAGGCGCAGCAAGCACCACAACTTGCAACACCTGCTGCGAAGCAGAGCGAACAAGTGCCTTGGTGTGCTGAAAAATGATGGTGAGGTCTGACCTTGCCAAGCTCAACGGCAACCAGACTCTGGGCTGCCACAGCCAGGGAATCCAGAATAAAGCTGGACAGCATCCAAAGCTGCATCAGCACCTGGCACAGCAGCAGCAGAACCTCAGCGCTGATTGCTCTGAGACACAGCAAGGAGCACTCAAACATGAGCACCAGCAGAATCCTAGTCACAGCATGCAGCAGACATGGAGCACTTATGAGCCGCTTGCAGAACTGAACTGCTTGCAGGCAGTAGGTCTCACCTGGTGGGCTGCAATGTTGATTGGCCCCTGCCTGGTGGCCACAGTGGCAGCCAGCGTCTTGGTTCCCAACAGCAGCGCTGTGCGCACCAGCATGGCGCCGCCAGCAGCAATGAAGGGCAGGAACTGCTTCACAGACTCCTGCAGGTTGACTGCTGATGCCGGCAGCGGCCACAGTCCTGCATGAGCAGGCACGGCATGATTGTCTGGATCTGCACTCTGGGGCACATGCATGGCTGGCTGAACACTTCCAGTGCTGCAGCATGGCTTCAAACAGTTGAGCGGATTATGTTGTCCCAGCTAGCTGGGCACCTCCAGGGCTGCAGCATGGCTGAGGTTGACACGTGAGGCTATCGTGCCGTAGGCAGCAGTGCAGTGTTGCACCCACCCAGCTGCTCCCGACGCTGCCACATCAGTGTCAGGTAGGCTGCCGCTGATGTCCATTCAGCAGCGGCTGTCGCAGCTGCCGCCCCTCTGACGTCCCAATGCAAGCCAAAGATGAGTATTGGATCCAAAGCCAGGTTGATGACGTTGGCTCCAACAGTAATGGCGAGTGGGGTCCGCATGTCAGCAAGGCCTCTGCAGCACACATGGCACCCTGACTGCTCTGCAAAGGGTGCATCACCTGAGCACAGCAAGGCCCCTGCAGCACACATGGCACCCTGACTGCTCTGCAAAGGGTGCATCAGCTGAGCACAGCAGAGCAGAGGTGGCAGCATGCCACGCAGTGATGGCTGCAAATCAGCTGCAACTGGTGCACTTGGGCCTCAGTGCCTCAGCTGGGTGCAGGGCCATGCAAGTCACCATGGCCTTCACTGCTGGTCCTGCCGCAACGCTGAGGAGCCCACCTGAAGGTACCCTGCCCCACTGTGGTCACCAAGACCGCAGGAGCAGCCCAGGCCCGCCACTGCAAGTACTGCTGTGACAGGACGTGCAGCTCTCCAGTGTTGGTGCCTGCCCCCATGAGCTCCAAGGCACTGTCCGCCCCGATGTGCAGCGCAGCGGCCAGGCCTGTGCCAAGCACTACAGCCATGCTGAGCGCCTGGAGGGTGGTGCGTCCTGCCTGCAACAGCACAGGCAGCTCGAGAGATGCCAGAGCATGGCCAACATGTTTACGTACTTCTGCCAAAGCGTCGACTCCACCACTTGGTGGAGGCACATGAAGTGTAGGTTGGCAAATCAGGAACATGACGTCTGGTGTGGAGGCTGCATGCCAGGCCATTACCTGCTCCTTGTCACCCCTTGCCAGGGCAGTGGCGATGAGCGGCGTGGTGGCAGTGGCGAGCCAGCCAAACAGCAGGAAGGCAAGAGAGAACAGGGCAGTGTTCACGCCCAGCGCCGCCAGCTCCTCTGCCCCCAGCCTTCCCACAAACAGGGTGTCGACCACGGAGAGAAGAGGGTCGGCTGCGAGGGCCAGCACTGCTGGTAGAGCGATGGACAGGATGGCTGGGTCCCTTGGGTGACGCAGTGCTGGCAGTTGAAGCCTCTGCCAGGGGTTAGCAGAGGCTTCCTGGGCAGCTGCTGGTGCTGGCCTCCCACTGTCATTGTGTTTTGTCTCGGTTCTGACCCTGTGCCTCTGCTGTGTACTGCCTGCTGGACTTGGGTGGTCTTGGTCAGTTTTCAAGGCTGCCTGCAATACCAACCTGCCACGGAGGTGATTGCCAGCACTGCGATGGCAGCAATAGGACCTTCCCCTCAGCAATGTGCTCTGCATCAAAGGCAGCAGTGTCAGGTCGGCCTACCTGATAGTTCCTCCCCTTTATGGCGACTGTGGTCCGAACCCACCATCAGCATTGCGGTGATGGCATTGGTGCAGGCCAATGTAAGTCTGCGCATGCTGCGTGTCTGTGTTCTTGTTGAAATATAGAGGCAGGCAACACTTGGGGAGTGCCTTTGCAGGTCAGAGTGGAGTTCTCTTCACAAGGAGGCAGCCTGCTGCGCCGTCAAGCTGGCAAGGCTGTGGCTGTAGAGCTTCAGGAGACGCACTGCGGCAAACGTGTCTTGAGCATTGGCCTATGCAAGCAGGTGAAGCCTCCATGAACACCTGGTTGGCCTGGCAGCTTGCACATCCCATCAAGACTTTCCGCAATGCAAGAACTGTCAACTTCAGTCTTACTCTTCTCACACACTGCTGTATGCACTGCAGGTAGTGCTCCCTGTGCAGCCTCCAATGGCCTTGCATGCTGTGGGGCTGAGCGAGGGCAAGTTGAGCCTGCGCTTCAGCAAAATTGTGGCTGGGCCCCTGCACTCCCAGGGAGTGCAGACCGTACAGGTAGGAGGCTGAGGCATTTCATCTGCACAAAGAAGTACTGAGGGCAGTGCTGCAACGACAGGAGCCCAAATGAAAAACGGAGGATGTCTGTCATGTTTGTTTTCACGGTCATTACCACAAGCAGGTCCAGCACTCTTGGCCTGAACATCATGCAGCCCTGCGCAACTGCTTCCCTCAGTGCTTGCATGAGCATGCTGCAGCATTTGGAGGCACGTTGAAAAGGGTGCGATGAGCTGACAGCATGTTGTCAGCTGTGCAGGTCATGCTATCTGGTTGTGACCCTCAGCCTTTGCAGCAGCTTGCCAGTGAGATCAATGTCGCGCTGGCCAGAGCTGCCCGAACACCTTTGCGGCCCCTGCAGCTCAACGCTGTGCAGGTGAGAACGGCCTCCAGTGCTGCAGGCTGAGTTGAGCTGCTACAGCAGCCGCTTGAGGTGCAGCCAGCCATCACAATCCAGACTTTGCTGCTACCAGCACCAGGTCATGCATTTGCTAGGCCACCTTTCAGGCCTGGGCCCTGCATTTCTGCTGTGGACTATAGTATGACAGCTTCTGCCTGCCCACACACAACGGAAAGGTCCTAAGGCCTGGCCTGTGCACCCGTCCAGCTGCAGCAGCAGCCAGGCAGGTGCAGAGCAGGTTCAATATGTCGCCCTGCCTAGTACCCCCCATCCATGCGCAAGCATGCACATGCAGTTCCTGTGTCGGCCTGAATGCGGGCAGTGTATCAAGCATGTGACTGTCTGCATGCCGCAGAGCAAGCAGCTGGCTGGCCTCAAGCGCAAGGCAGAGACCCTGTCAGGCATGTCTGGCAGCTCAGCCATCAGCAATGGCAGCTGGCAGAGCGGAGCCACGGCCACCTCCAAGGTGGGCCTTTATTGCTTCTTCAGAAGTCAAGGCACACATTCTCAGGAAGCGTTTTGGCCCTGACCTCTAAAACCCCTGTTTAGGACCGGCAGCAGCAATTTTCTCACACTTCACACAGCGCACCTAGACTGCATATGCGCCTGCAGAGCTGTGCTTTGCAAGCCCAACTGCCTTGCACAAGCCTCCCTGATGATGTCTTACAGGCCTCTGCTGGGGACCCGCCAGCTGCGCAGCATGTGTTGCCACCCCTGTCGGCCGAGCAGCAGAAGGCCTATGACCTCATCATGTGAGCCCTTGAACTGCTGCAAATTCTTCTGGGCACATGGCAGGTGCAGCACTTTGCCTGTGCTTCTGACTGCACATGGACGCATGCTCTGCCTGCAAGCAAGCTTTCCTGCAAAGCTGAAGTGCAGCAGGTGGTATGCCGCCTGTCAGTCAGAATGCATGGCTGAATTACTGAGTCTGCCCGCCCCTGCAGACTGGGGGGCCAGAGCGTCTTCTTTACAGGGCACGCAGGGACGGGCAAGTCCCTGCTGCTGAAGCACCTCCTGTCTGCCCTGCCTCTGGAGAGCACCTTTGTGACAGGCGAGACTGTGGTGCAGCGCTTGTGGCCATGGAGGCCTTGCAAGCCTGCTACCCCTGAAGCTTCTTTGCACCATGCTTGGCAGGTGCTCAGCTGCTTGTGTCACATGCTGGGGCCAGGCATGGCTCCAGCTGAGCTGTTTGCCAGCATGTGTTGCATCTCCCAGACCTTGTTTGCCTCCTCTGTGTACTGTGCTTCCGTGACCCCAGCCATGTGACCTGAAAGACCCCGCTGCTGCACATGCTGAGGCCGCCAGCCCTATGTGGCAGGTGCAGGTGTGCTGCCACCCCTGACCCTGCCCTGTGTGCCGCAGCCTCGACCGGGCTGGCAGCCTCGGCTCTGGGGGGGACCACCCTGAATGCATTTGCCGGGGTGGGCCGTGCAGAGGGCAGCGTGGAACAGCTGGCCAGGTTGGCCAGCCGGCCCAGTGCGCTGCAGAGGTGGCGGCGAGCCAAGACCCTCATTGTGGACGAGGTCAGTCCCAGCAGGTCCAGGCAACAGCAGACCGGGTCTTGCTCTGACCAGTGACTGAGGGCAACAGGTGCCCGGCAGCAGGAGGTCTGGTGTTGCGTGCCTCAGGCTGTTGCCCTGACCTGTCGCTGCGAGCTGAGTTGTCTGCATGCAGCAGGTCGTGTCTTGTCTACAAACCGCCTCAGAACTCTGTGGTGTGGGAAGGTTTGAGCAAGAAAGAGATCTGTTTGAGCCTACGCATCGCCCTGAAACTGTGCTGGGGGCAGCACCCCTCAGGCAGGAGCCAGCCAACACATGCCCTGGACGTCTGTGCTGCAACTAAATATGGCCCTTCAGTGGTGGCAGCAGACTGCTGCACTGCACGGCCGTATCAGCATCGCAGTGGAGCAAGCAGGCTGGCCGGCGCCTCTTGCAGCATGGCATCATCTGGTCTGTCAAGTGTGGCTGCTGTGGTGTGCTTCACACTGTGTGCTTCGCACTGTGTGCTTCACCCACACACAAAAAGCAGGCAGCCAGCTGGGCGCTGACTTGCCCTGGCCTGGGCCCCTGCAGATATCAATGGTAGATGGAGACCTGCTGGACAGACTGGAGGGGGTTGCGCGCAGAGTGCGTTGCAACCAGGCACCCTTCGGGGGGCTGCAGCTGGTCCTGGCAGGTGGGCAGCGCTGCCTTCTTCACTGCCTATGTACTTTGTTCAAACCACATGAGTGATGGTCCTTATGCAAATGGCGAATGCAATAACAGTTGCATCTGGCAATGGACACACATTTGGGAGGGTGCAGTCAAGCCAGGCTTGCAACCATCATGCTTGCATGTCCTAGCTTGGGTTGGATAGGTGAGACTTGCTGCACATCTGCTCCTGCTGCAGCAACAGGCAGCACAGGCACCAGCAGACCATTGGCTCAGTAAGTCTGTCATCTTGCCCCCACGCTGTGCTGCAGTGTATAGTTGAGACGGTGTATAGTTGAGACGGGGCATCTCTCTTCGGCGCTCCAAACCAGACAGGCACTGGATGTGAGTCTGCTCTGCTGCAGGTGACTTCCACCAGCTGCCCCCTGTGGCCAAGGGACATGAGGCAGCTGCCACACGCAAGTTCTGCTTCCAGGCTGCCTGCTGGCCGCGCTGCATCAGCGCCTGCGTGCAGCTGAGGACGGTCTTTAGGCAGGCAAGCGCTGACAGGGCATGCGCTCACCTACCTCCCCCGTATGAGCTGGATTGATGAGCCGTTCCTCCTGCGCATACACTTGCTGATACACAGTAGAGCACGTGCTGTGCTGGAAAGCTGTATAGTGCCCTGAGGTGTGTGCGCAGAACAGACAAGCAGCCTCACGCGTGCCATGCCCGGTTGTGATGCGCTCTTTGCCCAGGGTGCAGTGCACCTCTGGTGCCCACGCATGATAGGTGCACCCAGGAGCTCAGCTCAGCCCTGCTGCATGGTCTGCATAAGGGAAGTGCATCCTGCACTCACCCCACTGCCCACTCTGCAGGCTGACAGCGAGTTCGTGGACATGCTGGCTGCGCTTCGCTCTGGCAGCTGTGCGACGGCTGGCGGCGGCGCTGTGGTGCGGCAGCTCGTCTCGCGCTGCTCCCGCCCACTGGACACCTCTGATGGCATCCTGCCTACCAACGTAAGCCCTGCAGGGTTTGTCAGCCCTGTCGACACCAGGCAAGCCAGCCTGCCCAGGCTTGCAGCACCCCATAGCACAGGGTGCAGCCAGGTCATGCTGCACTGCCTGCTGCTGTGGCACATGACATCAACCATGACCAGATGTACATCTCTCAGGCTTGGGGAGTGCCATGCTGACGCCACATAAGCATGAGGATTCCACACTACAAGACTGAGGGCATTTATGACCACCCTTCGACACATGGAGAGCCCTGAGTCTCCTAAGAGGCCCGTGGCCCCACCCAGAACCAAACCTGAGGGGACCAGAGGCTCTACTCTGAGTGCAAGCAAGCCATGTTGTCTGGTTGCTGTTCTTCTTGCCGCTTGGTCGCTGCATGGTCCTCTACTTCCTTGACCTGCCGCTTCAGCACTCCCATCGCTGCCGGGTGCACTACAAACTGCTGACCGATGTGAGGCCCGCACTGCCCGTTACTCTGTTGATTGCCCCTTCGAGTGAGCAAAGCCGACGCAGGTCTCAACAGCTCTGCTAGAGGGCAGTGCTGCCCCATGTGCCCTGACGCCGCTCATTGCCATGCCGAACCGTTTGGAAGAGCTTGAGGTGTATGCAACCCTGTATGGGCAGCTGCAGACATGTCTGCTCTTGCCAGTGCACGATGTCTGCTGATCTTCAACGCTCAAGAAGAGCGTGCACTGTTTCCTGCAGCTGATGACCCACAGAGAGGATGTGGACACCATCAATTTGGAGGCACTCAAGAGGCTGCCCAGTGCGCCCGTCATGTTCCATGCACAGGATGCAGGCGCCGGCGCCGACTTGCTGAAGGCTGCCTGCCCGGTGAGCAGCTGCTGTGCCAGACACTGGGGCTGCAGCCTGGTGCTTGCCCTGTGTCTTGGCATGGGGTGGCATGACACCAGCACGCATTGGAGGAGCAACACTTGGGCGATGAAGCTTTCCCCAAAGAAGAAGGCAACTCCCTGACTTCCAGCCTCTGACGAAATGCAACCCCGACCGCTGAAGTGCAGCAACAGCTTATCTTATGATGCCCTTGCACTGTCAGCGCTGACTGCCTGATGGTCCCGCCAGCACAGAGCCATGGAGCCTGCAGCAGACATCCTCTGCGGCACACAGGCGCTCATCTGATGGTAGTGGCCAGTGCATCTGCATGCAGCTTGGGACCTGGCCAGCAGGGCATTAGCATGCAGGCACTGCAAGCCTTTGGTGTCCCGCAGGGGGCAAATCACACTGAGCTCAAAGTGGGCATGCAGTTGGCATCCCATGCTTGCTTGCCTGGTGAGCGCCCACAAGCCCTGCCAGCTCTTCTGCTTCAGGCCAGGGAGTGCATCCAGCTCAAGAATGTGGCCCAGGTGGTGCACTGTGCTCGCCTGCATGAAGCAGTGCCTTTCAGGGGCATCCAGCTGCTGTCTGGCAGGCCTGTGACAGCATGTCATGCTCGCCCACGTGGAGGGCTGCCCCTCAGGGTGCCCAGCTGCCACCCTGCAGGCCCGGGACAGGATTGAGCTCAAGGTTGGGGCCCAGGTGCTGTTGGTGCGCAACCTCAGCTCGCGGCGAGGCCTGGTCAACGGTGCTCGGGGCGTGGTCACTAAGTTCCAAGGGAGCACCATGCGTCTGCCTGTCGTGCAATTTGCCAATGTGAGTGAATCATGTTTGAGGCTGACTGTGGCCGCGCTGAACAGCTGTGCCGTGTGCTGTGCTGGCCAGGCACAGCCTACACAAGCATTCTCAACTCAGCTGCAGTGCTACTGCCACGCAAGGATGCGCAACCATGTCTGTTCAGGCACTTGTTTTCTGCTCATCATTGCCCTGCCTGCACAACTGCATGTTCGCAGCTCAGCCAAGGCTGACTTCTCCCAGTATGTTGCGGCCGTTGCTGTACGCTGCGCGAGTCCCCAGAGGCTGCAGCCTGGCCCCCTCCTGTGCAGGGTGAGGAGACGGCGGTCAACCTTGAGAGGTGGACACTGGCAGCAGGCGGGCACACGGTGGCCGCCAGAACTCAGGTGACCACTGCGACTGCAGTTCGAGCAGGCCTGATTCATGCTTTGTGTACTGCTACTGGCAGCAAGCGGCACCCGTGCACGAGGCAGCAGCATCTGCTACACAGAAGCAAGCACTGTGAGGAAGCTGCTGCTCAGCAACTCACCCACCCAAACATTGTGGCGTTCACATGCGCCCCAGCAGTGCTGTGTGTGCTACAGATTCCATTGGAGCTGGGATGGGCCATGTCTGTGCACAAGAGCCAGGGGTGCACGCTTGACAGAGCTGTGGTGTCCCTGGACCGTGCTTTTGAGGCGGGCATGGCCTATGTGGCTCTGTCCAGAGTCAAGTCCCTGGACGGACTCCAGATCACCGGCAGCATTGCACAGCGGGCACTCCAGGCCCACCCAGCAGTTGTAGCCTTCTACAAGCAGATGTAGAAGAGACCTCTGGGCCCCCGCTCGCAGCAGCCTGCAGCAGAAAGCTGAGCAAAGCCATTGAGCTGCAAGCTGCAGCTTTCACAGCCACTTGTTGTCACACTGTTTGCTGCATAGGCACATCCCACCTCAGTTCTCCTCCCCCATCAGCGCTGCAGTCCACACTCTCAGGACCCTGCTCTTGAATGACAACCTCAAAAGACATCTCCATAAGGTTTTGCGCCCTGCCCTGTTACACATCCCTTACCACAGGCAGACAACTGTTCCAGGACTGGAGTCAGTATCAGCGCTGAGAGACGGCAACGGATGCTTCCAAAACTTCCAGCTCATCATCTGCATGCCTGAACCCTTGTGATTTTTCTGTATTTCTCAGGCTGAGGTGGACTGTCCTTGTGTGTCACTTTCTCTGTGAAGTCAGTTTCTGCAGTTAGCCTGCTCCATCTGAATTAGCAAGTCAGGTGGGCAGGCTTGCTTCCATCCAGAGACTTGAAGAACTTGCAGTATGTCCCCACGCTGCGAACTGCTGCTGGTCCTGGCACTTCTGCTGGCGGGGAGCTGCAGTGCCCAGCACCAGTTTGGTGAGCCAGCTGTCTGCATCAACTTTGTCTTGCAGGCTGTGCAGTGGGCAGCATGGAGATGCACTTCCAAGCGCACAAGTGACATGAATGTGTGCGTCCAAGCCAGGACAGCAGCAAAGGAGGCGACCAAGCTGCCTGAGCCAAGTGGCTGCAGGCAGCGATGTGTGGTCGCTGTACTTCTGTGGTCGTTGCATAATCACAGGGGACAGTCCAGGGCTGACTTCAGCCCCAACATCAGCACACCTTGCGGCCAGCAAATGTGGAGGGGTTGCATATGTGCTGAGAGCTGCACTGTCTGGCACAGTGCTGCAGAGCTGACAAGCCTGCTGTGCGTGTCTACAGGGTCAACTGTGGGAGGCTGTAACACACTGAAACTTGTGGATTTCCCGTTGCGGAACAGCACCATCCAGGGCAACAGCACCGTCGACGCCTGCTGTGACTTGTGCAACGTCACGCCCCGGTGCCAGGCCTTCTCCTTCAACAAAACCAACAGCACGTGCTTCCTCAAGAATTTCAAACCGGCCGCACGTGGCAATGAGGTCATGATAAGCGGGTAGGCCTGCCTGCTGCAGTGCTGACCCCTGTTGCACCGCCTCATGCAGCAGGCCCGAGCTGTGTGGCATGTGTCTCTGGGCTGCATCAGAAGCGTGCAGGCAAGCAGCATCCCTTAGGACTGATGGCTGATAAGCAAACAATGCAATTGAACCTTGCTGCATGCAACATGCCATTGTGCAAACGAAGGAGCCCACAGACTTCCTCAGAGCTGCAAAGATGGCACCTGAGGCACCCTTGATAGGCCCCAGCCTGTACTGCTGTGCCAGAGAGGTGCACAGAGTGGCTGAGCAAGGACTTTGCAGGCTGCATGAGAGCTTGCCAACTCAAGCTGCCTAACATAGAAGGCTCTGCAGCCAAGGACTGCTGACAGGAGCTTACATGCACTGCAGGTACCATGCCTGATGCTGATAGGGCTGACAGAAACTCTAGTATGAGTCAGAGCGCTTGCAGCTTTGACTGCTTGCTTCATGAATCCTGCCTTGCAACACGGATGCCTGCATACCTAGAATGCTATGTCAAAATGGGCTTGCCACTATCTACTTCGGGGCTTAGATGTCCCCACGTTGATTCAAGGATGTCTGCAGATCCCGCAGCGTCTGCATCTTGTACTCATGCTTGGACAGGAGCCCTTCTAACACCCTGCACAGCAGACCGAGCACCTGTTTCTGCAAGTCTGTACTTCTGCCCAGATAGGCAGCAGAACACCAAGTTCCAAGTGCTGTGCCTGCGAAAGGGCAGTGCGTGTGCTTGGCTTGCACAGGGTGTGGCCATCAGACGCCCCTTGCTTGCCTGCTTTGTGCAGCCCGCCCTGTGGCGTTGTTGGTTGAGGGCTTACAGCCCCGCCACAGCTGGCAGCTTCACCAGGCACAGGCCACACCGTGCACAGCCAACCCCCACCTATCGGGCACCCAACGGTGGACGGGCAGGTGGTTGCACTCGGGGCAAGTCAGGTGGCCATCGCGCTCACTGGCCATCAGGCATGCGTGGCAGTAACAGTGCCCGCAGGGGACACACACCACGGGGTGCTTCAGAAGGGCCACGCACGCCAGGCAGGAGAACAGGGCCTGCAGGGATAGTGAAAAGGGTGAAGCAGGGCCTGCTGGGCGCTACGAGCAGGCGGCCAGGCAGCGGTGGCAGGGCCAAGTAAGACCTGCATGGCGCTTTAAGCAGGCAGGAGACAATCTGCAGGGCAGGAGAGATTGTCGAGCAGGGCCTGCAGGGCCCTCATACCACTGTTGGAGGGCAGGGGACACCGCAGAGCAAATTTGCCTGGTTGAGGGGAAGCAGGCAAATGCAGCGCCCCTGTCGCATCTGAAGGAGCCAGAACAGCTTGGGTGCAGCCCCCTTACTGCCCCCTGCGGGCAGGCTGTGAGCAAGCACACACCGCCCTGAAGTGCAACTCACCTTACTTGTGCAACATTGCTGGTTGCGGGGCATCTGCTGCATGCTCAGCATGCGCTGCCATACATCTGCGTTGGCAGGCAGGGTGCCTGGTGCTGCCAGCATCAGACATGGAGGCACTTCTCAGACAGCTCGTGCATGCACTGTGATCACCTCGTACGTCTCCTCTGTGTTGACCAGCTTTGCAACTGTGGAGCGCAGCTGCAGCTCCCGCTGGCTCAGGCTGTGCAGCCCGGGCGTCTGCACCTGCAGTAGCAGGGGCCAGCAGGTCTCATGTGAGGCCTTCTGGGTTGCGGCCTGAAAGAATCTGCAGTGAGGGCTTGGTCTCCACAGCAGTAAGGAGCAATCTGGTGCCTAAACCTGATTCACTGCAAGCCCACAGATCTGGCCCTTGACCATCAGCGCAGTGACTGAGGAGTGTGCTGTCACTGGCCCCGCCCTCCCGACAGCATGCATTTCCTGCAGTTGACACGCTTGGCTCACTGTGCAGAAGAGTACGGACATCATGAGCACTGAGGTGCACCCGCCAGACACAGGCGCTCGCCCGCATGGCTGCATGCGCAGCCAATGCCTGGCCCTCATTCTGCAGTCCCTGCACAGCATGCTCTGCCCTGCACCAAACCCTCCACTAAACCCTAAACCACTTCTCCCAGCTTCCCATGAGCCCTGCCACGAACACTTGCAGACACTGACCCTCCTGACCACTTCCCCCAGCTTCACGTTAGCCCTGCTACAGACACATGTAGACACTGACCCTCCTGCGCTAGGTCTCTGCCTCAGGTGCTGCGACACCCCACAGAGGGCAGTGCGGTCTTGGCCCCGCCTGCACAGCAGCCCCTGCGGCGGTGACTCCCCTGCTCACCCTCCTGCGCTCTCGCTCCACCTCAGCCTGCTGCAGCACAACCGTGGCGGCTGACGCGCTCTCAGCCTCCTCGGTGTCCTTCTGCACCCGCACATTGTCCTGCACCTTCTCTGCCAGGTACAGGAAGTGCATGCGGATGTGGCTCAGTGCGCGCAGCAGGGCGCCCGCGTCCCCCGCGGCCAAGTCTGTCACTATGCTGGCCTCGTAGGGCTTGTCGTAGAGGCCCATCTCTGTCAGTCGGGCGTCTGCCGCATCCACATCGCCTGCAAGGGACCACAGGGTGTGTGCTTGCCAGGGGGTCTGTGTGTGTACGAGCATTCGTTGCTGTGCATTTCCCTGCACCAAGGGGGCTGCAGGTGGCTAAGGGCGGGACATGTGCTGGATGGACGTGCGGCCAGATTCAGAGGTGGCAGACTCAGCAGCATGTTTGGCTGAGCCTTCTGCTGGAGCTTGAAGAGGGGGCACCTGTCAGCCCCTCAGCAATGTCTGACCCCTCCTCATACGGGAATGCACCAGCTCAGGTGCCGCCCCTTGCAGCTCTTGTGGTTGCTTGACAGCCTAACAAATGCTGCACCTCAGGGCCACAAACAGCCCTATGAAGCCGACACTAGCAAATAGTCTGCAGCATCACCACTGCTGCCTGGCAGCATACCCTCCAGCCGGCGCATCAGCAGCTTCATGACCCCCTCGAGCCCCCGGTGCACACTTGCCAGCCTCTCTGCAATGGCC
The DNA here is from genome assembly GCA_019693375.1 of Asterochloris erici. NCBI lineage: Eukaryota > Viridiplantae > Chlorophyta > Trebouxiophyceae > Trebouxiales > Trebouxiaceae > Asterochloris > Asterochloris erici. The sequence goes on along the minus strand of JAAMXJ010000674.1, from coordinate 5,632 downwards.
AGAATGTTATTCGTGGGAGCGCTGCAGCCTGCCCTTGGGCTTGCCTGCCAGGCCCTCTACGACCCGCTGATTGCACCCGCAACCCAGAAGCATCCTCATGTTGTGAACTAGCCAGTACGTCTCCATGCAGGCCCACTATGAACCCAGCAACATTTTGTACGACCTGCCCGCCGCTCTGCATTGGTCTTACTGTTTCACCATGAGCACTGCACCGCCAAGCCACCCTTCTGCAAGCCGGGCACCTTCCTGCCCACATGAGTCGGGGCCCAGCGGTGCACCTGCACCCCAGCAGTGTTGCCTGCACACCACCTTCAAGCAGCTGTTCTTAAACTCCTTTCATCATAAGCCCCACGTGCCCGCCCTTCACTAGAGCCACACCCATTGCACAGGACAAGATGCTGCAGCAAGGGCGCAGCCCAATGGCGGTGCACTTACTCACCGTGACACCCTGTCCTGCCTGGAAGCAAACCACCCTGTTCAGGAGCCAGCAGCCTCACGGCCCTGTGCCCCTCTGGGCGCACCTGCCAGCCCCTCCGCAATGGTGAGTCCGTTCTTCACGTTCAAGCGCCCCAGCTCCAGCGCAGCCCCCAGCTCCCCTGCCTCCCGCCGAAGCTCGCCCACTGCCAGCCTGTGGGCAACATTGGCTGCCTCGGTGGCCTGCTGGTGTCGCTGCAGGGCCTTCTGCAGGTCGTGCTGCAGCTCATGGTTCTGGGAGCGCAGCTGGTCTACCTGGCGCGCCGTCTGCAAGTGGCAGGTGGGCAGCTGAGGAGCGGAGGCATGACAGATGTCCAACTTGGCAGGAGATCAACACTTGTGGGGGACATGGAAGCAGACTGTATTCTGGCACCGTGCTGCCAATCAGAGGCTCCTGACCTTCAGCAAGTATCCTGCACGGAAGGGATGAGCTGCAATGCACAGCGCAGGTTGCACAGCATAAGGTGACCAGTGTGTTCAAACCCCAAGCCCACTGAGCAATGGCACCGGTGCCCTGACACCCAAGTGGAGGGCTCTGGGCAGACTGCAGGCCCTGCAAGACAAATGTAGCAGTATGCCACTGGGTGCCTGCACGTTGTTTGCATAGGTTGTTCAGCCGCATGAGCTCCATGTCCAGCAGGCCAGCAGTTCGACAGGTGCAGGACGCATAGGCTTCACGGTTCAAGGCAGATGGAGCACCATGGAGGACCCCCACGCCTCTGATGCCAAGGAGCTCACCTGGATGCGCTCCACCTCCAGCAGCCCCTCCTTGGCCTGCTTCTCTGCCTGCCACAGCTCCCGCAGCTTGTGTACCTCCCCTTCCAGGTGGATCAGCTGGGACTGCAGGCGACGCCGCTCAGCTGCTGCATCCTCCGAGGCCTGGGCCCTCACCGCCTCTATGTGGGCGGCGTAGGTTGGCGCCTGCCGCGCCATGGCCTGCTGGGCAGAGGCTCTGTGGTCAGCAGATGGGTCTGAACCATGTCTGACGCTTCATCACTCTCAAGGGGCTGGCTGGCCTGCCTGGTGAGCAGGAGATAGTTGATGCCAGCAAAACAACGCTGTGCGGCTGCTGACTGCAGAGGACTTGCCACAACCCACAATGCCTTGCCAAACTGACAAAGGGCTGTCATAGCGGTTGCCCCTCCCAAGCGCTCACCTCCTGGGTGAGCTGGTGGCTGCGCTGCTCAACCTGCAGCTGCGCAAGCAGGTCTGCCACCTGGCGCTCCATCTGGGCCACATCGCGTGAGCCAGCTGCATCCAGGCGCCTGCACCAGGAGCAGGCAGGGGTCCTCAGCTTCATACTGGTTTTGCATGAGGGCACACACGCCTGCAGCATGACTGCAGAAAAGGAAGCCGCCCACCCCAGAGGCCTTGGTCTCTTGAACTGCCTGCCAGACAAGGATGTCGAGCACACAGCCAGATGTGGCTGCCAGCCTGCTGAGCAGGGAGTCGCTTGCCACGTCGGCCAGGCAACAGGCAGTGTTTTGCACGATGTGCCTGTGGCTCACTTGTGGTGGGCAGCCATGGTGGCTGCCAGCATGGCCAGGAGATCCCCCAGGGCGCCTACACGCTGTTCAGCAGTGGCCACCTCTGCCTCCCACCGCCCAGTGCAATCCCCCATGTCCTCCAACACCTTGGACAGCACCTGCACTGCCACCTCCACAGAGGTCAAGCAGCCTCCAAGCAGCTCTGACGAGGGTGAGAAGCGCTCCGCCCCTTTGCGGCGGAGTCACATGCACAATTGTGATGCAGCCCCGGACCTATGCCCCAGCCTGGTCCTGCACACAGCATCAGCGCAGCATGGGATGTCACACTCCAAGGAGTTGACAGCACATGTCGCTTTGTGCCCTCGTGGCTGCTTGGCTGCTGGCCACAGCGGCACCTGCAATGCTAAGCAATCACCAAGTTCCTGGAGGCATTGCTCTCTACAGGGCATTCCATGTGTTCAGCCACATTGCGCAGCTGCTGCTGCATCGCTGTGGCTGCTGCTGCATCACTGCGCTCCCACTGGTGCCCGCCTCTTTCACATGCTGCATGCCCTTGTGCTGAGGGCTCAAGCTGAGGTCAGGCCTCACATCATGACGTGATACAAGGTTAGCCTGACACCTGCAGGAAGCCTTCCTGCAGCCCAGCCAGTCAATGCCTGCTGCCAGCCGCCATCACAGTAGCCCACTTGCCTGCCCAGCCATGTCCATCTTCAGCTGCATGCGCCCGTGCACAGCTGCAGCCCTGCCCACTGCCCGCTGCACTGCGGCATCGGCCTGCGCCAGCAGGTCTGCGTGCTGGGCCCGCAGCTGCGCGCTGCGGTGCTGAGCCTGCTGCAGCTGCCCCTCCAGCGCGTGGATGCGCTCGTTGAGGGTGTTGCGCTCTGCTGCAGCACGCGCCTGCTCGTTCAGAGCCGCCTGCTGGTCGCCTGCGGGCATGGCTGACAGCCTTTTGAGGAGGCCTGCGTCTGAGGGCTGCAGGCACACACCAAAGGCCTGCCAGATAAGACACTCCGAGCTTGTTCATGCTGTGCCAGGAATGCTGGCCTGCTGTGCAGCGCCTCCAAATGGCATCAGCGGCTGCACATTTGGATTGCTGTCCAGCCTGACAGCCTGCAGTGTACCCAGCAGCTGGGCCATCGTTTTGTTACCTTGCAGGCGCTGCCGTGTGTGCCCTAGCTCCTGCCTGAGGGTTTGCACTGCGCTGGTGGCTTCAGCACGCTCCAGCAGAAGGTTCTCAAAGCGCTCGCCTGCAGCCACAAGCACACTTTCTGGGCACAGTCTCAGCAGGCTGCAGGACTCAAGTCTCAGAGGCAGCACCCCAAGGCAACTACTTCAGAGCAGGGCGTTCACACACAACTCCAAGGGCAGCACAGCTGCCTATCCTGATGCTCAACTTAGCCAAACTGGTTCCCACAGAGGCACAAGCTGCAGAGGTCAAGTACATTACACCCAGCATGGCGTGGATAGGGTTCCCCTGTGTTTGATGATAGCTGACCAGCGCACAGGTGACACATGGACAGTGCAAGGTCGGCTCAGGTGGCGTGCACATTGTCCAGATCTGCTTCTGCCGTGCAAGTGGCACTGGCGAAAACAGGAGCCAACACAGCAGGTCTGCTTTGCCCCAGACGGCCCACCTATTGTCCAGATCTGCTCCTGCAGCCTTTGAATGTCCTCCTGGGCCCTCTTGTTGTCCAGCTTGAGCACCCCTGCCTCCTGCTGGAAGCTTGCTGCCTGCAGGATTCTCAGCAAAGTGATCCAGGCAATTTCAGGCACCAAAGTCATTTTTATTGGAAAACAGCATTTGACGAAGGGCAGATGCATCACAGCAGATGCATCACAGCAGATGCATCACAAGAAGCCTTGCAGAAACAGAGACAGAATTGTGCCATACAGCTTGCAGCGCTCAGTATTGGGTGACAGTTGCATGCTTGGACTGCTGTTCAATCTTGCGAGAAGCGCATAGCCTCCAAACGGGTGCTTTCTGCGCAGTATCCCACTCTCAGTGCAAGTGGCCGCAAAGCTGCACCTGAGGTGTCCACATGTCGCACGTGCTCTTGCAACTACACCTAAATCGCAAAAGCATAGCCTTCATCACTTTGTTTAGAGTGCACCCTGCAGCGCTGAATTATGCGCTCACAACCTGAGCCTCAGGCTATAAATGCACGCTTTGCAGTCTGGACCAAAGCAGACCTTTCCAGACTCGCAGCAGGCTGGCTGCTCCGCCCCAAAGCTGCAGAACACACTTTTTGCCGCAGGGCCTCCAGGATGCATTTGTTGATCACTGCACAGCTTGCAGCTAGCGCACTGCGGCAGGTCATCCCACCCTCAAAGAAGGTCTGCCACTGCACTCTGCAGCTGCAGAGCGCACCTGTGGCCATTGCTGCTGCAGGGTCTCATGCTTGCACTCTGCTTCGCGCTCTGCAGCTTGCAGCCGCCACTGCAACAGGCCTTGACAACCACACGGCAGAGTGCCACAGCCCCCTGCAACTGCTAAACGCACCTGTTGCCGCTGCTGCTGCAGGGCCTCACGCTCACACTCCAGCTCTCGGTGCGCAGCCTGCAGCTGGGACTGCAGCAGGTCCTGCCCCGTCTGGGCACTCTGCAGCTCCACGCGCAGAGCCATAATGGTGAGCCGACTCTCCTCCCCCTCCTCCCTGCAGCAAGGCATTGCTGCATCAACATTGTGTGGCATGTTCAACACTGCTGTGTGAGCTGTCGGGGCCAGTCAAGCACCTCTGACAAGGTTGACCCCTCAAGTTCTGATGGTGCTTCTAGCAGCGTTGATGACTGCCCTGCAGCTCCTGCAGGGGGCCTGTGAGCAGCTTTGTGCCAACCGTGGCATGCCAGAACCCCCTTCCTGCTGCACGTGGCCACCTGCACCAGCTGGCCTGCCGGGACAGCTCCAGTTTGCCCTGTGGGTGAACGGCAAGTATTGGGGCAGGCTTCCTTGTGGACATGCAGCATGGGAGGGGGCCTGCACCGTACCTGGACTTGCACAGAGCTGCCTCAGCCACCTGAGCTCGTTTGACCATCTGCTGCAGGGGCTCCTCTGCCTCCAGCATCCTTCCTTGCAGATCCAGCAGGGACTGCTGTGCCTGGTGCAGCTGCGCCTTGCAGGTCTGAACCTCCTGCTGCGAACTGGTCAGCTGCTGCCGGGCAGCCTCATACTGCCCCTGCAGCGTCTGCAGACAGTGACAACAACAAGCCTTGAGGCTGCAGGCCTGCGGCTTTGTGGTCAGCCTCACACTGCCCCTGCAGCATCTGCAGGCAGTGGCAACTGTGAGCCATTTCTCTCTAGAATTGTCTGCTCTGCAACAGCACCTTAAAGCCGATACATGAGTATGACATGTATGTGCTGGGTTCATGCAGCATCTGGCAGCATCTGCAGTCTGCCAAAGTGACACCACTGTCGAAGGCGAAGGAGGTCAGTAGTTCGTCTGCCGTATGCACACCCCTGGCATGGCAAACACTGACCAACTTGCCTTGAGCATGTTGTTTGCCTCCAGCTTGAGCTTCTTCTCTGCCTCAGCATCCCTCTGGGCTTTAGTCACATCAGCCTTTGCGGCGTCGACATCAGATGTCAGCCTGCACAGCATGCAGCGTATGGTCATGGGCAGCTGTGCAGTAGCGAAGCAGCTGGCCACAGAGCTGCCTTCAGTGATGTGGCTAGC